>LUCH01001334.1:68350-110483 GCA_013368495.1 Paragonimus heterotremus
AAATTAATTAATTTCAAATTGAACATCACTCACAATTGATCGCAGCTGTCGTTCAAGTCTCGGCAGTGGCGATGATATGCATTACTGACGAGCTCTAATGAGAGCGAAACTCGAGTCTAGTGCTTCTTTTCGAAAGGGGCCGACTGGAAAGTCTATGGGAATACGACAGCTGCGATCAATTGTGAGTGATGTTCAATTTGAAATTAATTAATTTGCGAAACGTTTGTGATTATGAATTAACGAGTGCGTGTTTTGAGTGGCTATACAATTGATAAACTCAGCTTTGGATATTATCCAAATCTGTGTTACCTGAATACATCGGGGCTCAGCTGGATGTGATACACCCGACATAGTCAGAGTAATATGATATAGACAAACCAATCCAACTGTAAACAACTGTTTATTGAAAAATAAACAACTTCTTATAAAACATCGTTACATTTATCCGGAATTAATAAGCCCACAGAATAATATGGTATATAAAAGACTACTGATATTGTCATTTGTGGTTACACTTGTTTTGACAGTAATTGATTAATTATATAGGTTTTCTGTACTTGATTATCAATACGATGTATGCATACTGCTTATATTGAGCACGATCCACTGACAAAACAGTCTCAATGGAACGCACACAAAAAGTCACATGCTTGCGGGATCAAACTGAATTTATTAAAATATGCGGGATTGTAACTTTAGTGACACGTTTACTCGTCCGATAGTATAGCCTATTGTATACAAAATTACACAACACTCGAATTGCGTAGGTATGATAGGGTTACGGGAACATTCAAATCCAACAACCTTTGCCAAATATCTTGATCCGATTATTAATATGTGCAAAAGCCTTAGCCAAACGTGGAACGACACTTCAGTACTGGACGGTAGTAACAACATTAATTAATTTGAATAACAAGAGATCTAAACGAAATAATTTTCAGGCCACATAGGGATACCACTCGACAACACATTCATGGAAGTATGGTAACCGTAATCCAGCGAGTTGAATTCGAGAAAGAAATGTAAGTTATGGAGTTAACAATGAACTATGGCTCACTTATGCTGCAGTCAGCGCCAATGAATCCTTTGGGACATTCGCATTCGAAGGAATTGACTAAATCTCTGCAAGTCCCGTTGTTGTAACTGAAAGACAGAGAAGGTGTGTGTTAAATTGACAGTGAGCTGAACTTGCAAGCAAGGTCTTGAATATTGCTTATTGCACAGGTTCTCCGAATTTGGTCAGCAATTGAGCTTCAAATAGTTTACATATTTGAGTTCGGTCAACTTCAGAAGTGTTGTAACCCAGCTGTCACACATTTTGTCACAGTTCTTGTAACCATATAAAATTGTGACTGGCCCATTTCGAGTAGAAACAATCAGTTCGAATGTGGACTTTGTGATGATTCCCTACCGGTGAATATTCCTTTCCATACGAATTGTTGAAATCTGGCCCGTGCTCATGAGGCAAGTTTGTTAGTTACTAGTTTACTGTCTGCACGTTGAAATGATCGAATCTTAGTCACACCTTCTGATCTGCTTGAGAGGTGGACCATTACCTAATCTGTTAACTCTAACCGAAAATCCATCGATCGGGACATTTTAAGGAGTTTTGATTCGGAGATTTCACTGAACCAACGGAATAAGTTTTTTGCCGTATGGTTGTTAAAATTGTATTACTAATGCGTAGTTTGGCAGATTTATGATTTTAGATGAGACCTAATTGTGAAAAGTCAGGTCTTTGGCTGCATTCGAACCGGCGACTGAAAAACCATATCTCAACGTGACAAGTGCTCTGCCGGCTGAGCTAGAAAACCTCACCAGGAGCCCAGAAACTCGAAATTCTCGTAAAACCTAGGAGTATTCACCTATGATTAAATTGCAAGCCGTATGCATCACAATTCAAAACAATTCCATTGACGTTTACTGACGGACTTCCTGAAACTGCTGTTGGGCCACGGAAATCAATGTGAACTCAGTAGCCGTCCGTAAAGTGTGTACGCTCGTGCTGTTCTATTTGTACTGCTCTCCCTCGCTTTTACGGACATCTTTTAAGGCACTGGAAACTTATTTCGAAATGCGTGACCTTCGTCCCCATAGTTAACGATGTATATCGATCATCTTTATTTTTTCACACTTTATCAAAATAACTGAACACTCGCAATAAGTTTGAAAAGGCATTGCTGTTGCCCCTCATTTTCTGTATGTATATACCGTACAACTTCCGCAACTTAAGGCTGCATTTAATCCGTCTTATTGTCACTGTGCCCGATCGACCTTTTACATACAAAACCTGATCTTTTCACCGACATGTCTCCGTCTTATCTCAGCTCAAGGAGATAACTATGTCAAAAAAACTTTCAATAATCTGCTTAAACAGTTCTTGTGAGAAAGCTGAATTTTCATCTGCTCGGTAAATACAACAATAATTTGACTTGAATCAACTGATTGTTTAACGTTTTAAAAGTTATTTTACGGTTGGTTTCGCTTCATCAACGCATCTATGGCCGCCATAAGCTTGACTAGAAAGTACTGTGGCATAAACCACCGTTCACCGCAATAGTGATATGGAATAACCTGGGAAAATTTGTCATAAAAGATTACGCAGAAATATCGTAATCGTTACGAATACAGGCACTCTATTGACTACGGTACTTTGTTGTCACGGATAGCCTTACTGACAAGCGATCTGAGTCTTTGCGAGGACCTCAGTCAGACAGGTAACAATACCCACATCGTTCAAATGAATATCGAAGACCTTGCTGTTTCGTGATAATGTCGATGATTGATCATCACACGGCTTTACCTCACTATTAGCAAGCCTAGTAACTAATATCAGATGAGGAAAACCCAGTCTTTGCAGTAGACCAACTGACTGCGGAACCCGAGCGTTTTAAACTACGCTCTCGTAAACGGTCGCACTGCTGGTGCGACCAATCTAATTGGTATGGGTCAAGCGACGAAGACAACGATGGTCCGACAAAGTATATCCGTCGATATCTTCTCCAAGGACCAACCACTTTTATAAACCATAAAGTGGAACGAACGCAATATATATCCTTCCTTTCATCCACATTTGATAAAGGTGTCGCATTCTGCTGTCTTATCAGAAATATTACAAGCTAGTGGATCGATGATGGCCAGGTATGTGAAACTATCCATTGTCTCAAGCAGATAACTTGGGGGAGGTGCTTAGACTTGAAGTAGCATGTTGTATACTCCTTATAATCTAGCCACGGCGTTCAAATCTTCAGCTACGGAACAAAACAAAACCGTTTTCCGCATAATTCATGACAGTCAACTTAGTGCCTGAAAGATGTTAAGCACAATGCTGTTGATAATGATGTATGATAGTTCAAGATAAATTCATTTGTGTACGACGTTGTACAAATGCATATATACTATGTAGCTTTTGTTATGGAGTTATCTTAATTCACAAAGTTGTCCTACTGAGCACAGTGTCACTGAAATGTCTGTCATTCTCAGAACTTGGCTTGTACCTCATTTTCTGTGTGACTGTAAGCACCTAACGGATCACAGTTATTTTCACTTGTTACTATGCTAACAATGAACTGCATGTGCGAGCACTTAACATGGACCCGTGTAATATTCTCTAGTATTTTCCAACACAAACTTTGCGTGCTAATTTTATACCTTATTTTCCACGTTGTTACACAAGAGGCTTAAAAACACATTCTTTATCTGCGCTAGCCTTCTACGTGATTACTGTTTGCAGTAACTGTAATTTGTTCAGCATGCGTCACATCTCATTGTCTTTTTGGAATACTTCATTCGAATATGCCGATTTTTGATTTAAATGCCTGGAACAAACGTCAGTTGGGTTTGAATGTAAAAGGCTGCAGCTGCATGGATTATTCTGGAGCAGTTTTCTTCATCCGTACAGACATGTGATTGTTAGACGTAAATAGGCCATTCTTACAGAAACCAGTGGAATTGCTCTGGACTCAACGAATAGATCCAATATACCAATTTTCAAAACGTAATCCAAGTTTGGAATATTTTGTTTGGATTACTTTACTGACGTACAGAATGTTGGAAAATCGAACTATATTAGCGTGCACTGAGAGGTCGACTGTTTATGGAACCTTTTTGCACAGAGCATATTTCTCCGAAACGCTTGTACTCTGGAATAATGTACGACTGAAATCATCCACTTAATATTTCGGAATTGATTGTGATTTCAACTCTTGAACTAGAGGTCACGTCATGCATTAGTCAGTTTGGTCAGTAGACCAACATCTGAATTTGTCATGAACCTATGGATTAGGTACTACACCAGCTGGCGCTATGTGCACAAAAGTGGTTGAAGCAACCCATAGGTTTGCCATGGTAGTGATGACATAATACGTGGTGTGACTGTATACGTGTCCATACCCTGTCTATATCTATTTGTGTGTCATATATAACTTGCATGTTTTACGTTTGCGACTGATGAAACTAAACGAAATGCTAAGATATCGCGACATATGTCTTCATTCTGCAATAATGAATACTTCAACCTTGAAACATAAAACCTTATACAGTGGAATACGTTTCAAGAGCTCAAAATATATTAGCCACTGAAATTTATCTCAAAACTAAACTGACCTGGCGTCAATACACCTTCATTCAAAAGGCATTTCTTCGACTGACAAACACTATAACAACAAACAATTTGATGGAAACTATCTAACCAACCACGAAGGTTGTCTCTGTTTGCCTGTAACTCCAAAGAGATGTGTACAACTACACAATCAGCATGTGGCTAGCTGTATATATCACTCCAATCTGTATCTGAAAAAAATCTTTACCAACGATGCTCATATGACTGTTAGCCGAATGAATAAGAGCTTCGGTTCTTGACACTGGCGGTTTCTGGTTTGGTTCTCATTCAGACTATTTCGACCTTGCGACACCACATACAGTGCAGAACCTTTATCCCGATGAAACCCACTGAAAAAACCGACTACTATTTCCACTCAGCTTCGCATCATCGGCATCGTATACGCTGAAGAATCGGATCTAAGTTGTGTGAGTGACTATCAGATTGACAGTCCAGCCACTTGTAAATGAGACTGCAGGATTGCATTGCGTGGAGTCACAGGCAAACATGTGATTTGGTTTCTTCAACCGTTATGTCTCTTCTTGACATGAGGTGATAGCCAGTGACTATTTTGACCTGGTCTGTAAACCAATACGTGGTCGCAATAGCGTTTTTGCAAGCACTTAATCTCTGTGACCACCAACGGGTATGTGGCCCAGCTGTATCTTGTAGCCACCACGTACACCAAAAAATCGAGCCAGCGACTGGTGGGAATGTATGTGAACAGTGATCCAAGTAGTTCTTTTCTAGACCACATGGTCACAATCACCGGAGTTGCAGGAAGACATGCTAATTCTTTTCCACAGCCAGTAAACAAACTTGTAACACTATATGACGGACCAACTGCTATTGACTGGTAACATTCAAAGTTGAACGTACTTCAAGGAATATTGTTTACTTTTTTGAAACCATAAATAGAAACAGTGCTCAAACAGTGCATGCGGCTCAAGTGGTGAATATTCATGTCACGACGAAGTAAGTTGCTGATTCACTTTCACAGTCAAATGCTTCAGGATTAACAAAAACAGAGTAGATTAACCAAAGCTTATAAACTGGAGCACAGGCATGTAAAAATTTGTGATCGGACATAGGCGTTGTCAAGACTTCAGATTTAGGAAGCACTTCATAATAAGGGGCGATTAAACTACGGTGACATTTTGGTGTTGATTGAATTGTGGGATTTTGGATGACGGAAAATAATGCATGTATTGAGCTTGAAGATACGGGTACGACCCTGCCTAACCTAACGCTTACTTTACCTACAGAAATGCCTGAAACCACTGGCCGAAGGATTATCTTGACGTACATTTTTGTTTGTTTTATGTTGGTCGCATTAAATTCATGTCAACGATAAGCTTGCACAAAGAGAGGCTGTACGCTACTATTAAGTGAATCTTGCAGTCAGTTTCTTTTCTTTGCGAACATTCGCCATAAACGAGCACTTCAACTTAAAAAGAATTTACAAATGGTTTGTGGTAGTCTTTGCACATGGTTTTTATGTCATCATCTGGCGCATATTTTCTACGCACATTGATCAGTTTCAAACCGCAGACTAACAATGTCGGTCACAATCAGAGTAAAGATAAACTGACTTTCTCACCATGGCATGGAATTGCACTCGTTGATGTTATTCTCACAATATCGACCATCAAATCCAGGACGACAAATGCAACTGAAATTATCACCCACATCGACACATGTTGCATCGTTCTGACAAAGGGATTGATTGGCACACGCACGTGTTTCTGGTCTACCTGCATGTGAAAAGGGAAGTGAATATTTGGTTAAGCATTAAGCACTACTTCGTTCACCTTAAGCATTTATGTCATCCTGTACAAACTTGAAATTGAGCTGTTTTCATATATTTCGTTAGTCGACGTTAAGTACTACCCCTGCCATCTGTAACATCTGGTTAATTTTCACCGACATTCTCAGTTTTGTACGCGCATCCGACAGCCCCAATGTGTGTATGGATGGAGCATAATACATATCATCTGACTTAAATCGTTTGTGACATTATATATTATGACAACAAAACCTGAGACCACGGTGCATCCATAGGCATTATTAAATCTCTATACAGTTAACAAATAATGAACAATTTTGTTTCAGGTGACCATGTAAAGGAAAGCGTAAGATTCACACGACTTTGGAACAGGTAGTGAAAAGTTGAAGTGTATCAAACAGAAGTGCTTAGTTTCAGAAGCTACTTTGGGCGGAACTAATCCTACAGGTTCTATAGTATGTTTGTGTTGTAGGCCCCCAGCAATTCACAGTTCTAATCACTCGCTCAAGCTGATACTAGAAATGTGTAATACGCCTTATTGTGGTGTGGGAGTTTTGGAGTCCAGAAGCCAACGTCCATGTTAACACAGTCTACGTGGTACTTTTGAATGTGTGGAGACCATAAAAGACCGAGCTGCCGATAACAAGTTTATTTCCTAGTTTGATCTCGCCCCACGGGTTACAAATGTGCCATTGACAAAAACCAGCGACTACTTATGTGGGTATATTGATATGTCAAAAGTTAGACTAACGATTTCGACTTCGTCTCCGGAGAAGCTGTTTCTTTGTCCTGCAGTCAGCATGCAACTTATATTTAACGAATCGTTTCACTGACAGATAAATAAATGGGAGGTGATCATGTGATCTTTCCTTAACCCCTTGATAGGCAATCTCTTAACTAGGAAACATGAGTAAAATCTAGTGAAAAGCTCGACAGACAGCCTTTTTGTCTAACTTTATTGTGCAAATGATACGTTCGCGATAACAAATGGCTGAGACGAACCTGACAGTATTATGCCCATGTTTAACACAACTCATCCTTCGATAAAATCCACGTCTGCTACCGAAGTGACCGACTTGGTTCATTTCCCCTATCTCAATCTGATCAGACCACCATACGCTTCACTGATGCGATCTATCTTCTGGAATCCGACCTGTTCAGAGCGGCATGATAAGTTCGATAGCTTTGTGCTGATGAAACAAAGACGAGTCTTATTTACTGCCCCACAAATCTGACAAAAATTTGCTCGCAAAAACAAGAGTTTGTTCATAGTTCCAACGTCGTGAAGCAAAGTAGCTATCAGGAAAAGATTTACAAATAAGAACAAGGCAGGAAGATTGCCATGTCCTCTGGTTGTTTAGATGAGTAGAAAACAATTCCGTCAACCTGCCACTCATATGCTACTTATTAGCGGATTTTCTCAATCGCGTACTCTACAACGGGCTGTTAAAAGTCTTCCCGACCGCATCACTTCTTTGGTTCGTAATTGGGATAATCATTTTACAGCTTGTGACTATATATGTGTTTAGTCAAAACAGAGAGAAGACATATATCGCGAGATGTTAACATTTCGCCAGACACATCTTAGCAACCGGTCACCTAGTTGACCCAGTTAAATCGTTCAAGATATTGTTACATAATCGCAACCCGAAACTGTTGGCGATTAGCGGGGCCATGCTAATCAAACAACATCGGTCAGTTTTGTGTGCACAAAAGGCGCTGACGCAATCCGTCTCCCTGCCGTGGAATTGATTGAACTATTAGCGTGTGAAAGGTCAGAACTGTGTGGTTGGTTTGTTCAGTTGTTGTTGCTATACGCAGTTTGTATAAAATTTGCTAGTTTTATGTTGGCGACTGATGAGAGTAAATCGAAATGTTAACTCCTCGCGATATATGTCCTCTCTGTTTTGACTAAATGGATTAAGGGAACGTAATGTTTTATATATGTTGTCAACTAGTGATAACCCGTTGTTTCCACACTACTGATGAAACTCCATAAGTGCATGTTCGTGTACCAGTACAACTTGTCCGACTCCCATTTTCACCTCATCACCCTCATATTCGAGTTCAAGTCTGTCAGCAATCTAAATTCCCTTATCTCCAGTATTACACTTGCATACATATTTGATAAATGACTGTTATTTGTCTGCTGTTTCCTAACAGCGTGATCATGATGTGTCACCAACTTCCTGTGTCCTTCTCACAGGGCAAACTTAAAACTCACGCATATGACAGACGGAACCCATCCACCTTGACTCGCATTCACAGTGAAATCCACCAGGTTGCAGCTGATCTATGTGACATATTCCGTTGTTGAAACAAACTTTTGAAGCTGCACATGGGTCTTGTGCTTGCAGCTGACACCATCGACCGGACCAGCCAGGAGCACATCGACATTGAAAGTCCCCGGGATGGACTGTGTGTTGACAATAACCCCCATGTTGACACGGATTAGGTTGACACAAATCCAGAGCTGTATATTTGAAAAATGAAGGCACATACGATTAAGTATTCACTTATTCTCGGTTAACTCAATTACAAAACAACAACTTGCGAAACGTTTAGTGACATTCAAATGTCATAGAGAATAAGCCAGATTTTAGTTTGCCAGGAACAAGCTAGAATAAACATTTGTGTAGACGTGATCGTTCAGCAGTATGAGAGAATTGTCAATACTTCTAACGGAAAGGAAAGCAGTGTGTGCGATTCTGTTTATCCCCGTTCCAGATTGATCAAGCAAGCTGCACATTATTCACACATTGGTGTGATTGAGCGTTTGAATATGATAATTCGATCATGTCTATTGGGATGTCACTAACGTTATGGTTAGCACTTTGATCTCACAAGCGTGAAGATTGGAGTACGAATTTCGATGCGGACGCGGACACGCTTCAGTCAAAGCGAAATTCGAGTCTAGTGCTTTTTTTGAAGTGGGCCAGCTGAAAGGCTTATCTGAATACGAAGATTACGATCAATTTTGGATGGTATTTAATTCGAAGTGTTTCTTCATCAATGAGTGGAGTTAAGCTAAATGAACCTTTCTCAAGAAGATTTGAAAGCCTTATCAATAAAGCATCTGCCCGACTGAATCACGTGTTTGTTTTAACTCTACTCCAACATGTTACTTGGAGCCAAAGATAAAAAAACCGTTTCTAAAACTTAAATTGTCAGTTAATAATGTGTCGATCATAGCGGGGTATCGCTGTTACCAAAAGTGGACGAGTATCCAGTACATCCGTTGAGTGGGGTTCAGAGATAGATTCCACTCAACTTCTTATCGCCGCTTCTATAAGCTTCCATTACCAAATTTTCTTTTGTCTTTTGAATGAAATCCACAGTTCTCGACTCCATTTTGTCAAACGTGTTGCATTGGTAGTGGTTGTTTCAGGGACCTGAATCGAATGTTTCGATCTGCTATACCCGACTGCGTCTTCAGTCACATTTAATAGTAACAAATGGGGTTTAGAAACTCCCACGGAATAGTTTCGTGAACATCAGATAAATACGAAACCATTTACCTCACAAAATGGATTCCAATTTGTTTTTATTTAATTTACTCTTCCCAGCAGTGAATTTTTAGATCGACGTATTTTTTCCAGCAACTGATGGACTATCTCCATCCATCCTTAATCCGTATAACATAGCCTTCTTAATCGATGTGCATTCTCTTAACTCCAGTTCGATTTGTATTGATTTTCTAACCATATCTCTATTTCTAGACTCCTACTACCCTTTTGACCCACAGCAATTCTGCCATATTACACCCAATTCGTGTTTTATCAATGAGCACGCTTCAGTAACATTTTGTCGCTTTCTTCTTATTCACCCAAATGACTGTCTCAGACATGACTAAACTGATCTTGCCTTGCTGTTCCCCATTCTACTATAAAATGTACATGTTAATTTAGCTGGATCAATCGATGAAGTGCAAACGAAATGTCACTGTGCAAGACATCTCACTGTTGACCATTTTTTAAGATGGGTAGGGTTTGAAGCTCTCTTCATTCTGGAGGAATACAGCCTTCTTCGTTGCCAAACTCTGCACACACAACGTCTTGTTCATATGGGCCACACTTCACAAAGTGAAATGATAGAAACCGAACGGAAACCCAGGGAAATAGCGTTTTGTAAGGCTTGTGACGTACACTAATACACAGGTCCATATTTCCTCAGTTTTTAACTGGATGAGAATATTTTGGACTAACCACGAACGAGTCAGCGCGAGCTACTAGTGCCACCATGTACACAAACTTCCTCGGGGTTTGGTCACCTTGATAAGATAATCCGGTAAATCTGAAGATAATCATACAGTGATCTTCAAGCAGATGTCCCAATTAATCTGAAGATGGCAGCTCAAAAACCCGTACACCCGTTACATGTATCTTCTTATTCAATGTCGTGTTGGCTCTGCAGTGTGATACGGATCCTCTACGAATGCAATACAAACTACTCATTACCGATTCCCGAATGTGAAATAAATAGTTGAAAGTTGAGTGAAAGAGTTTTATGAATTGTTTATCAAATAACAGTAACTGTTTTGACACGCTACGGCTACAAAAAATTGAAACATCAACTTCAACAACCTTGCCAGCCTGTTACAGTTGATCTTTGACAAGAAATTAGTACAAAGTGGATAGAATTTAAACTGTACTAAATTCACAGGACCAATTAACCAATGTCGTCTGGTCTTCTAGATCTCGAATGTGACAAAGGTCTGTTTGAGCTTAAATAGTCTACATACTGACCATAAGGAGTGTTTAACCAAGCGAACCGAAGGGATGAAAAGACTGGACTGTCCGTTCCATGGTTAAACTGGCTGTGCACAAACAGCTGCAGAGATCACATCGCGGACGCTTTAAAAGAAGGCGGTTTGAATAAAGGGAGCCAGCTCATTTAGCCCTAGTGCTATCGGGGTCTGTGTGTTTGGTCACCACATTCCCGAAGGCATCCCATCAGAAAAAGCATTGGCTTTGGAACTTAGTTAGTTGCCAACTGATGAAGCTTTAGATCGGGATCGTCCATCTCTATCTGTTTCCATAGTTTTTGTTGTTAAACTATCTTCTGTACTGACCACAAAGTACTTCGAGGAACGTGACAGTTCATAAGTGCATAGTGATTAATTTTCAGAATTGTGAGTGATAATTGGGTTAATGAAACCGCATTATATACTCTGGCTGAACCACCCATTTTGTATACCGACTAATTTGTAACTGCAATCAGCACTGTTCAGTGCAGCTACAAATGGCCAAAAGAAGTCGCAAGGCAGCGAGACATTGATGTGGCCACTGGTTATGATGACTTTGGCCGATTCACTCAACGAGACTGGGGGATGTGTGCCAGATTGTTAGCTGTATAATCATCAGTATCACCGGTTCGCAGTGCTGCTGTTAGGGGTGAGGTTATATCTTCGAGATGGTTATCTCTTCCTTATTATTATTATTATTATTATTAATATTGTTATTATTATTATTATTAATGTTATTAGTATTATCTTTGTTGTGTCTGTACATCGTTTTAGTTTTCGAACATTTGTGCTTATTTATTTTTCGGTCATTTCATGGATTGTTGGCATGGTAAAGGGTAGCCCAAACTACGACATCCATGTGTGCAGTTCAGAGGAAAAAATACGTTTGTACGTAGATAGCTGGCAAAACGTCCGAAAGTCTTTCTAGTAAGACTGCGTTCTTGTGATGCACAAAGGTGCCGTATAATGTTTGAATATGTCCATTAAACCGTTAGGACTAAACAGTATTCATTACAGTGTATCAATAAGCAACATTTGTCAAACGAGTGACCACATAGTAAAACGGTCCATTTCAGCCATGTTCGTGTTCGAGCGGTTGTCGTGTACAACCACTGGGTTGTGCAATAAATAACAGTGGTTGAAAAGAATACGGATGCGATCGGTTTTTCATCTTATCTACAAAGAAGAATCGGACGAAGGTGCTTTTAATTGACAAACAATGTATACAACAAGTGCTTACGTGTCTGACACTGAGATCCGATGAAACCATCCGCACACAGACATTCAAAATTGTCCAACGCGTTCACGCAAGTACCACTATTCAAGCATGGATTTCCTTCACAATAGTTGACCGGTTCTTGACAATATTTGCCCTGAAAACCACGACTGCAAATGCACATGTAGCCTGTGTACGTCTCTCCGGTGCTAACACAAGTCCCATGAGGTCCACAAACACCCCAGGGATGTTGAGCGTCGTTGGCATTTATGAGCCCGGTTGGTTGAGCAGGGTAAGTGTCGTTCCAGTCGTCTTCTGAAGGTGGCAGAAATGCCATTCCAGCAGCGCGCATGCTAGCAAGGCAAGGATCTAGAAACACAGCGCAACCTTCGGGACCACAATAAGGGCGTTCGTGTTCACAAAATTGGCCAAAATAGTTCTCAGAGCACTTGCAAAAAAACCCGTGCGGCAACGTATAACAGTAAGCACCGTTGAGACAAGGGTTTGGGTTGCAGCTGCTTATGGTGATCTGTAGGTCGAAAAAGATCGATATTTACATGTCGATAGGCTAAAAAAATAAATCGTGTTGTACAAGCCATCTCTTTGAGATTACGGTAACCGAATGACTCAACAAGTGCGTGAAAATCAAGAATTTGCAAACCGCGCACAAGCATCATAACGATGAAGTAGTGTTATAAACGTCACAATTCACGAAAAAACTGTAATACTCGCAATTAGGGACTCTGAGTCGTTCTAGAAATCGCATTGGAATTGAAACCTCCCATGCAAGTAATGAGGAAAAGAACTCGTACTGGTTGCAGTAAGTAATTGATGTTCACTAGACAAGAAGCCGAATTTATGGATATACAACAATAGTAAAGAAATCACAGTCTGTCGCTGACTGATCGTATTGGTAAACGCAAAGTCACAAACCGCAAGTCGATTAGTGCAATACGGAACAACGAGCCTGGCAACTAGCAAGAAGTGTGTCATTGAGGCTTTACGTCCATTGCTGATGTGGTGTCATTAACGCGACGTTTGGATTGGTCCTTTGTTAGATCTGTTTTGTCAAGGTTTGGATAAGCAGTTAATCGAGTAGAGTTTCACCACACAAAACTCACTTTATTCAAACAACTAAAAGAATGGCAAATTAAAAATTGCCATTCCTGTAATGATAGGTCTTTTAGTGAGGTGATCAAAATAGCAGAATGTGCGTGTACAAAAAAATAAGAAAATTCAAATCCTAAACAAAAGACGATTAAGGTTCGTACAGTCATTCCCTGTTTCCATAAGTTCTTTTGCAATGTCTGCCGTCTAGGTAACCAGGTGATTTCCACTCACTTGTGTGTTGGTGTGTTGGCTTCCCAAGCAGAACCTAAATTTCACAATCTGATGTCGCTGCGTACGTTTTTAAGATCATCATCTCTCTGGTTACTTCAGTGAAGATCTTATTCTCAGTTACGCCTATGCAGTTCTTTGTTAAGAAGACTGGCATAAACGTCCTATTGCTGGCTTTCTGGTTTGGATTATGCTGTTTGCGTTGATGACCATACTAACGACAGTGAGTATTCCGTCCGTACGAGTAGCAGTGTTCCTGCAGCTTAGAAACTTTGATTAACGTAAAAGAACTCCCAGACAAACTGCCTAGTCCGCTTCATTTTTTCTGTTCAAGCCTCATTTATGATGAAACAGCCATCGTAAAATCAATAGGTACCTATGAGAGGAATAGAAGTCATAGATTGTTCAACGTCTGCTCACAGCACTCCAAACACAAATAGAGGAATGCCTTCTTGGCAGCCAACTAGCTGAAGCTAGTAAGAGTACGAGATAAGCTGGTAACAGAAAACATTAGTTACGCGTCTGGCATGAACTAAACTAGTTTATAAATATGTAAGTATTCGAACAGAAAAGTTAACAGAAGTTGCGGTGAGAAATCAATGCACCAGTGGAAACGTCAAACTGAGGATTTGTAAATATTGACCAAGCGAAGGTGTACGTATTCGTTATTTGTCTAGAACTGATTAACCGCTGTACTCTAAGCTATTCGTCAAAGATACTGCAAACGTGATAGCCAGATAAGCCATTATAAATGCTGCTTCACACTTGATAAATGCCGCTTCTGACAGCTATTTTGAGATAGTAGATTGGCTTGTGTACATTGACTGACCTGAAGGTGACCGTAGTATCATATCTGTATAATCTATCTAGACATGGTCAGCTGGTGTCCATATTCTTTCTGACGATATCGTGATCACATTTTCCATTTTCCTTCTTCAAAAGGACTACGTTTTCGCACAAATGTAGTCATTGTGCTAATGACTACCACTGTGAAGTTGTTCCCCGGTTGAGTTTAGCATACTGTAACCTCGTTCGGACAGGTTCGGGCTATGCACTCACCTCACAATTGTGTCCAGTAAATCCGTCCGGACATTCGCATCGGTAACCACTGTTTATCTCATGGCAAATTCCATTGTTCTTACAAGGTTCATTTGCACATTCTCGATTGATCTCGCAGTGACGTCCGTAGAATCCAACAGGACAGGTACAATAAAAATCGTCCAGCAAGTCCTGAAATGAAGGTACACTAATCTAATTCATCTTGGTGTGTAAGAAAAAGAGATTACCATTATTGTTATTATTGAGTACCTGTTTCTTGTGATAACCCTGTCTTTGATATACATCACGGTGTGTGCAGTATGGTGAGATGTAGCTTCACACAAAATGGTTGGCAATACCTGGTAAGCGTTAAAGTTGGTTCTTCTAAAGTGGACGGTGCTCAGTATGGAGTAAGGTATGCACGTTTGATAAGTCAAGAATTAATAATCAATCTAGCTGCGTGATTCTATCCGAACGGTTCCACTGCTCTCGGAGCTCAAATAATCCCAGCGATTTTCTACTCTCAAACAGAGATCACGGTCAACTAATCTGATGCTTACAGACTTGTTTTCTGTAGGCCTTTAAAAAAGGCAGACCGTATGACACTGAAACCCGCTAAAGCTGCAAAAGTCTATGAAGTTGGAGATTTCCAATATGAACGCCAGCCTTTGGAATGATAAAACGTTTAATATAGTGAACATAAAAAATAGCAAAATATGCACATTTTCATCCGTTTTTAACTTTCTTTATAAGTTCTCAAATAAGAGGAGGAGGATTGTTGTAAAATTTAACACTCACGCCGTGCTCTTGCCAAACTTCAAAGAATTTAAACTCCGGACTATGCATTCATAAGATAGCAGTGTTGGACAGTGCACATTTGAACACACTGTTTCCAGCCGAATCATCATAGCTAACCGTACGACTTGCCGGTATTCGATTAGTCTGTTGCACGGTCAGTAACAAAACGGTCAACATGGCCGTCTCATCAAGACATGGGCTGATGGTAAAAGCCTAGTAATGTCAAGGATACGTACCGGTGACTAGATCAGACCAGGATAAAATTCAACTCCAGCACATCCTTCCAAAAGAAGTCAGCTGATCATTCTGTCCGAATGCGAAAGCTGCGATTAAATTTGAGTGGCTTCCAACCGAAGTAACCAGCTTTTGGAATACTTAACAGTAATCATACGCTTCTGATTGGTCAAAATTTTATGCTTAGAACGCGACCTTCTCAGATTGAGCCAGGATTGAAGTCCACCGTTGTCAGACGGGTGGTACACCGTGAAAAGTGCTCAAACTGAGATGATGGGATAGAACAGCGAACACTAAGCCACCAGCCTATTACAGTATTTAGCAGATGGTACCAGTGAGCAATGTCAAATCCTCACAGGGCTTTTTCTCATCTGAGCCACCGTCATTCACACAAATTAACACAAAGGATCTATCTGTACTACTGTTTCTTCAAACTGAAGTGGTTATGAGTTTATAGTTGTCAAATCTAGAACTTATAGTTTATTACGTTTTGCTCGGTACATGTTTTAATCAATCAGTTTTCACATTTCAATAATTTTTTATATTATTGTTTTTATTGTACGGTTCTTATGGAGATTCGAAGTGAACTGATCGTTGTACGCACAACGTGCACCTCCAGAACACATTTATGTTTATAGGACGAATGTGTTGATTTGCATATCCAGTATTGGCGAATAGCGACTGAATCACTGTAACTGTTACTACTTTGAGTGTCCAATTAAAATAGTTTTCCGAACTACGAATGGTTTTGTACACAATTTATGTGGTATGCTGACCATACAGTCAATCTCGTCGTTGCCTTCGTCAAGTTAGACAGTACCACTGAATGGTAAACATCAGTAGGCTTTCTTGTTCTGGGTCGTATCCGGTGTATAAGCATTGAGTAATCAGTTCCGTGATTGAAGTACCACAATATACAATTGCTTTGCTATAGAATGAATGGAAACAGATCTGAAGATATGATGCAGGTCCACTTCACGAATAAATAAACAGCCATTGAATCAAATGGAAAGGATTTGCTGGTTCTTCTAAACAGGACAACCAGTCTCAGATTCAGCCATAAACTTGAGACCTAGCCTCGTATTGGTGGGCTTTACTGCCCATGGTTTGGTGCACCAAGCTTACTACCATTCGGATTATTTTTGATGTTCAATGTAAAACTGTTTTAATCTCCATGGTTTTCTACTTGTACAATGACTGATCGACTAGAAGGATCTCAATCCAATGGTCACTTAAGTCACTTGGACCGAAAAGTTGATAAAAAGAAGTAACCAGCGTTTTCTCCTAAAACTTGGAAAAGTCCTGTCAGTTACCTGATTGCAGACTAGAAGGAGTAATTCATATGACGAACTGGAAACATACCCAGAACAGCATGATTACCACGCTTTAAAATAAAGACTTACATTTTATGACCTTAGAGATAAATCATTTACCAAATCCATCCTCGCAGAGGTAATAATTACGCCTCAGAAAAGGCTTAGTTCAAAGCGTGTTTCCGTGCCCAGCAACTGGAATCGTTATAAATGTCAACTTGTTCAAATAAAAAGTACATCTTCACACTGCATAATAACAAATGTTTATTTAATTTCCATGAAATCTGAAGTGAAAATAACCGTTTCTTAAATTCAGTCGTCAGTACATCAATATATTGGTTGACAGTTCATCTTAGATTACCTCCTGATTGGTTACTGATCACTGTTTGATTTGTATTCCATACAAGACAACCTACATTTGAACTTATAACAAGTTTATAATCGAATTCATTAAGTATTGTGTTCTGTAATAATAAAGTACTGAATATTCCATACAGACTCACGTGACACGTTCCTCCATTCTGGCATTTGTCCACACAGTCATCAATATCTTAACACAGATAAAATGAAAACCAAAATGAATGAAGATTAATCGTTGATTGAAAGGTTTTGTTTTGCTACGAATTTTTTTGGTAAACTATTACTTCTTCGTTATTTGAGAACAGAAATCCACCCAATACACACTAAACCGTTAGTTTTAAGATCAGATATTTAGATCGTACCATTAGATCATTATTTACAGGCTGCTTAGAACAACTGCAACATTACCTGCAATTTTTGCAACATTCCGGTCAGATTTTAATCCAAAACATTTGTTTTTACATATATACTTCGGTAAAATTGTTTTTTGTTACCCAGGAGTGACAAAATGAGCGTAAATATTTGCAAGATATTCAGGCTACCCAGAAAAGTTTGCGTCTTGGTTTTTGACCTTCGACTTCAAATTTACCGGTTGATCGACATTGAATTTTCTTTTCAATATAATTCAAATGAGCATGGCGAAGTAGTTGAATAATCCTGAAGAACCCCTGGTACTTTAATAATCGTAATTATCACAGCTGTGCTGTCAGTGCAAGGGAATAGGAGGATACTGACCCATTAGGGTTTAGGAATGAATGGAGGAAGTGTTGCTGTGAGACCAGATGAAACTGTAACACCTGCACACAAATCCTGACAACATCGAGTGGTTACTCAGAAATAATCCGAAAGACCATATGCTCTGTTTTACACCCACTCTTCTTCATCTCTGTGCTGGTGATATTTAGCTAAGAATAATCACCAGTGTGCCTCACGTCTCTAGGTTACTTTACAAAATATGCGCTTTCTGAGTTGTAACCAGCGACCACATGATTTCGTAATGTATAAGCTACAGAATACACACTGCTTCAATGGTATATTCAATCGAATCTGTATTGACACTGTTAGGTAGTTCCAAGAATGATGTGTGATTTTTCATTTATAGCTGTGTATCGGATTGCTGATATGTTCTCAAACCAGTCTGTTAGAGGCTCTCTTTTTCTGATAAAACTAGCAGCAGACTAGAAAAACGAAAGCTTTCTGCTTGTTCTGCAGATGTTCTGTGATCCCATTGAAATAAGTTCTGAGCTAAAGTTATTCACTCTGCTACCGGCTACAAGTAGGTTACTACAAGCTTCCTAATGGCTGCTTCATAAAATTATTTTCATTTGCCTTCAGTTCTGCTTTAGATTTGCTTACTCCAACTGACGTATGCCAATCAGCGTCTGGATAGGTCTTGACTTCCGATAGTCTCCTTTCACCGCTTACACGAGGCACTGCACCCCTGCAGCGATCATCCTTCATAAGAACCACTAACACACAGCGAACCATTTTGTAAGGAAACTGCAATATTCAATGGTCAACCCCCCAACTCCCACAGTGGCCGATTTTTCACTAAGCAACCCACAACAGTGGCCATTGCTTCAACATTTCCCATTCCTACCAGTGTTGTAATTTTTCACTTCGCTGACATCTTTGTGAAACCGAAGCGTTTCAGCGTGGATTTAAATCATTTGGAATCATTTGCAAACAAGAGGGATGGAAGTTACTCCAAGAGTGAATGTAACGTACTGGCGCACATGTTGTGGATAATCCAACAATCCAGATCTTGCTTAGTCCATGGCATTCGTATCATCCCCTACTTGGTTCCTGTCATTAGCAAACTGTCTTCTCTCTGGTTCGCTCGGAATAACCAGGACACTGAACACCACTCATGCTCACACATACACCTTTCACCTATTAGTTGTTCACTCCGGTTTGTGGTAGCGGCGATACCGTATAAAGTTACGCCACAGAAGTCGTCGCCGATATTGAGGTCTTTCAAACGGATCACATCGTTCTGACTTTGTCTATGCTCAAGTCATGTGGCGCTGATCTATTCAAATTCACTTAGCACTAGTTGACAACGTCAAAGTTGTTCGCTTGGATAAAACAACAGATCGAAAATCGATTTGCCCAGCTGACTGAAGACCAGATAACTATGGTTGTTGATTGCTTTGAAGTGGAGGGACGAAACAGAACGACAACGGGATGTATACCTTCGAAACGAATAAAACAGTTTATACCCAAGCCGATACACTGCGATGACTTGGTCAATCGATCACATCAGTGGTTTCTGGGAGGATCATGCATTCTCATTTTACCTGCCAACTCACACGTACTTTGTGAATTGGTAACGTTTATATGGTCAGTCTGGTTATTGCCCCCTGATCTCCAAGAACCTCAAGTTCATTCAGTCGATGCAGCTGCAAATAACCAAAGACATCGGATTATATGAGGTGAACACTACTCACAATTGGTAGCCATTCTCACATTACTGTAGACCTTCTTCCCAACCAGTGGCTTGCAAAATGGGACAATGGGCTCATTTTTTTCTTGTTAGAGTTCGTTGGTAAGATATATACCTGCTGAGGTCAGCAGCCGAAGCCACAAAGCAACCGAGCTCAGCACTATATCAATGAATTCACAGTAGACACAACCAGTTTATCGTACGCAAATAATCAACCATACTTGTCTGCGAGTAATGGCCTACCGCTTCGAAAGGAAACACAATAACTGTCCTGCTAACTCCAATCGATGGACCTACGAACCGAACTTCTCTCTAAGTTGAAATCAGAAATTCATCAAACTTGCTGAGTAGTGTTTTAACGAGTGTTGAGTAGTATGGGAAATTTTGGTGACTTAATTGAATATTCATAAATGATCACAGCTCCCGCATTCACCTGTTCAGCTAATACTAACTAAAATTTCCTTACTAACTGACAGCGTGTGAAGTGGGATTAGCGAAGAGGAAGAAGGGGCTTCAGGTGTGGTAAGGACCAGGTAGGGACCTCTAAAGTTTAGGTGTACTCCAATTAGCGCGTAGGATAATTATATTCACGATGGATAGACTTTTCGACTTATCGCCTAAAGTTTCCAATCTTCAATGTGATTCGGCCATGTACTCCAAAGATAGGACCAGGAAACAACAAACATTTGTGACACTGATGGGATACAAGTGGCAAAAATTTGCAACACACCATCTGTTCTTTCTACACTGTACGACACTAGGAATATGGCAAAGCTAGTTGTCCCTAATGGCATTCATACCTCTCACAGCGATCAGTCTTTCTGTCTGTCGAACTGATCATCAAGAACGAGTACTTCATCACGCCCTTAACACAAAGCAATGCCAAGTAGGGTGAACGATGACGACAGTGAAAGTGTATTTCTTCGAAATGTGGTTTGTAGTTCCCTATGTGTTATTGAAGTAGTGGGTTTGTGCAGACTAATTAAGCGCTGGATAAGGATTTTGGTTCAGCCAATCGCAAGAAACCCGTCAATTATATCTCTAATCATAAAGTAGCTTTCACACTGTGGACACAGAAACGACGGTTCAGTGATTGTGCCATTATGCATTCCAAATACAAGCACATAAAATCCTTACTGTGATGGATGTCAAGTTAGGTGAGTATACACTTTTTTAGTCTTCAAAAGGCTAAGCTAAGGAGCATTGAAGCACACTCACTTTGATCACAGAATTGTCCAGTCCAACCCGGCTGGCAAACACATGCGTAGTCGATCCCGTTGACTGGTTGTATCAGATGTGTGCAATCGCGGGCATGCACACAACGTGACTCGCTGCATGGTGAGCGAAGCTGACAGTTAGATCCCTTGAATCCGGGTGGACATAGACAACGAAATCCAACTCCATCCAAATCCTGGCACGTACCACCGTTCAGACAAGAAGTTTGTAAGCAGTAGTTAATATCTATAATGTAGTGTTAAACAGATGAAAGGAAGAAGAATTAACCCAAACTGAAGTGAATGATTTGAACAGCCTAAGTGCGGAATGTCACTAGGATCTCATCTAATTGCTTGAACAGTCTGCTCAATTATAACTACTAAGTTTGAAGAGTTAAGTTCGAAAGTGTGGACCAGTTTACTGACCGGTTGAAGCTGGTGTATTTGGTAGAACAAGTGATGATAACGGATGTAAGTTAGAAGTTCGTGATGGACGGTATTGTTGATCGCCTGTCGTTCGGTGATTGCGTCAACAAGGTCCCCATTCACTTGGACTTGATGATTAAACGCACATGTCGTGTATGTCTACACTCCTGTTCGTTGGTTGCTAAATCTGAAATTTGTCGCCGATCAAGGTCTGGTTGTTCTTCAACAAGAAACTAAGCCATTTATTGACCATCTGATGTGAGTATGCTAGTGATATATCATCTTGAAGTAGTCATGACCTGTATCGTGCATACATCTATGTATGCCTGATCACCTGTGTTCACTACATCGTTCATTCTTGGTTGTTAATGCTGAGTATATATGGTTTATGCGCACTTAAGGGTAAGCCGAAGTCAACAACACAGTTCACATAGCTTGCAGTAACCTATTTTACCACAACAAGAGTGATCGGAATCGCCTTGTCGTCATTGATAAAACCTCCATCTTTTCAGCTTACCAGTGGTTTTGAAAGCAATGATGTTAAACAGCCTATTATTTGGCTGACGGACATGAACAGATACAATAGATGTTTTGATCGGTAGCAGGGTGCGTTTGCCAGGGGTAAAAATATCTCATCATTACGTTATACCTATTAACAGTTCAAATCTTCATATATTTTACCGTTTTCGGCTGACTCGTTTCTCAAACCAGCCGATCAGCAACCCACGCATTTACGTACTTAGCTTTAACTAACAAAACTGTTTCATCTGTAATCTCTGCTGGGAAGAAGTCGAATACTTTGTCCGACGTTAGGCACATTTTCTCAGGTTGCCCGCAAATCGCGGTCCCAAAAATCCGTCCTTTTTAAAGATCCTCTGTTCCGTTAAAAAATAAAATGTCGAACCCAGGCTATTGGTTACAGTTTCCCCAATACTTGGCATTACGAATTGATATTATATCTCAGCAACCTGAAAAACAACCTACTGAACGTAAAAAAAAAGGGGAGAGGAAAACTTCCGATGACTGCAGAAAGGCCGTTACAGCCGCCCGCTGATATTGTTGACTTTCAAGTAAAAACAACCAACTGGTGTAGCGACCGCCGGCTTGGTGACAGTATTTCACGTACAACTAGGTGATGAACTCTGACTAACAGTATTGTAATCTATGCACTGCACAGTATGACCTTCGCGTCAACCACTCATGGCGGGCACGAAACTCAACCTCCTTAGGGTGATGGAAGGACCTCATGAAGGAAAACACAATCTTTGTCCAAATTATAATGGCGATGACTTTAGGGAATAAACAAGTGGCCGATGATGATCACAAATGTGTCCTCTAAAGGTGATTGCTGCAGTGGGAGACGGTGCGATCGGATAACTAGATAGAAGGCTGTATTACGGGGAGCAATGCGTTAACAAACACCCAAAAATCTCAGCTTGTAAGGTGAAACGACTTTTGCCTGAGGCTTGTCCAGTCAGTCTGAAAGATGATTAAGCATTAACTTGTAAGTGATTCAAATGAAGGGCGTACATTCAGTTAATTATACGTGGGAATTTTCTTATGAATACATGTTTCCCTGTGCCATTCTTACGACTTACTTGTTTCACAATGATCACCTCGCCAACCGGGTTCGCATTCACAGAAGTAAGTGTTCGCATCTTTAGGTACACATCTACCTCGTTTGCACGGATTCCAGGTACACGGTGCTAGCCCTGATAACAAAACAAGGGGTTCGTCACAATTCAGTGAACCACTCATAAACATAAATTTGTTACACCACTATCACCAGTTGTTGCGTTATACATCTCATAAGAAAAAGATGAAATTGTCAGTCGTGATAGGTTGGAAAATTTATGGTTGAGTCACTGGCCGAGTCACGATCTTATGCGTATTACTTTTTTCGAGGAAGGCCGAACTTGTGATGACAAACTATTGAGTACGCTAGTATTGTGCCGTACTTGGGCGTGTCATGTGACCTTTCCAACACAGACAGTCACTCGCTTAGTAACCAAATTCTTGTTGCAGAAACATTTCAGTAGAGAAGACTGCCTGTTCGTGTTGCCTGACATCCCGAAAATTTGTAGACCACCCATTATTGTTTTCAAACAGTCTTTCACTTGTCACTCTGTACAGCGCAAACGTGGCTGAAATAAAGTGTCGCAATAGCAGAGTGCAACTATGACTTAGCAATAAACACATAGCTATCCATCAATAAAACCATGAGAGGAAAATCAACTCATGGCATGCCTTGACGATCAGCAAAATAATGCCCAGATAGAAATAATACGTAACTAATTAATCAGTGGAAACCGGTTGAACAATACAACATTGCCAAGGGAACGCGTACCAGAATAGTTAGACCAACAGGGGTATACTCAGCTGCCGAAAACCCACAGATGACCGATACGGACAGTCGCATTCGGAAATCCGTGTGAATGTAATGTTCAGTATGAAGCTAAAAACGTTTCTTATTGAAATGAATTGTATTCGAACTCTCGCTTTTATTTATTCAGAACCACCTGTTTCTGAAGATTAAGTTTTCATGTTGATTTCGGATGGTCACAAATGTTATGTAGAATCATCTTTGGAATAAACCATCAGCCTTAGTCTCTAAACCCAATAGCCACTTGGTCTCTAACGCAACTCACTTATTTCACAGAATTCTCCTGTAAAGTCTCTCGTACAGCTACAGTTGAAAGGCTTTGTTGTTGAATTGACGTTTTTGCAGATCGCACCGTTTCTGCACGGTTTATGTCGACCACAATAATCCAAATCTGTGGGAAGGAAATCAGAAGAAAACGACAACTTTAAAGACTGATGCATAACTTTTTACTTACTTTAAAGTTAACACTCTATGACAGAGACTAATTCCGTTGTGATACGCAATGAACTCGTAATTGATCGACGATGCCGCCTATTGATTATGCCTTTCTAGATCGCTAGACAAAGGATCAGTAGCTTACCTTGGTCACAAAAAGGCCCTCCCCAGTTTGGCAGACAGTGACACGTAAACGGAGCGTCATCGCAAGTTCCGTGTTTACAGCCGGGATACTTGATGCACTCATCGCAGTATGGACCATGCCAACCGATTGTGCACCTAGAATAAAACATCATGGTAAACATTTATGAACGCCGTGCCTCTATGTAAATATTCAACAGGTTTGGAACAGGCAATGACACACTACTGTCTTTCCAGAGCCTTCAGTCTATTCCCAAACAATAACGTAAAATGATGTCTGTGAATTTTTCACAAAGTACCTAAAAATGGAGTTGGAAAAGACCGGGCACTAAATCAAACGAATGTAAAAACAGACAGGTGGACGCAACTACTTCATTTTGCAAACAGTTGGTACGGATGCCGCACTTAATTGGTTTTGTAACTCATTAAACAATCGTCGATAGTGAATATTGACGAGACCGGTTGGCGATCATTGGGTACATGAAGTGGACGGGTAAGCATTTATTTTAACTCACTAGAAAGCGCCCCATTGTCCAGTGCAGAACTATATCTATGACTTCGATAATCGGCTCGTTTCTTGGCCAATACCTTTCATCTGATTCATAAAGATACACCGCTTAACATCGCCTATCTATTTAGTTGAACAATATTGACCACGTGTAGATAAACAACAATATCTGGCGATTGTTGAGACAATGTGAACATACCTATGCCCATAATTCGCTCATTTACAATTGTTATGATCATCAGTTAGGAAATCTAACCTTCATTCACAACGTCTACTTTCGTATGTAACTGAAGCCCAGACATTGACATTACAGACTCTTGCGCAACCATTACTATAAGCAAATGATTGAACACTATGAAGGCCAATAAAAACTAATGAAAGCGTGCGCCAGCCTTTCCCAAAATGTCACAACAAGAGTAACGCACTTTTCCGGCTACTCTGTGAACACAAATATTTTTTCAGGATTACGAAGCATCTCAGCATACGCAGGAATGATGAAATGGCTCCTGAAATTGCAGGCTGATTGTACAACTAGCGCGATAAGAAGACACGTTGAACATAAATGACACGCAATGAATCTAGGAAAGGCTTTCGGAGTGATATTCAAACTCAAAGTGGAATGGGTATTTAAATTTGACTGAATCGCAATCTGTACGTGGGCAAGGAGGGAAGAACCGAACTTCTGTTTATTTGATAAGGATGTGGCTGTCGCTGCTTGTTTTTAATTCACCCTCCTGCTTATTCTTAAGCCCAATTTCCAGAGAGTTTTATCATTTGTAGAAACTAATAACTATACTTGTCTTCCTTTGCACTTTCTCTAGACATTTTGTGCACTTTAGATAGCGTAACTCTGTTTACATTCTTTTGCCTATATTTAATTTTCTAACTATATGTCAGTTTTAACAGAACAGTCAAAACGTTGATGCGCACGATTTATGACCTGACAAATTTCTCTACACGCTTTCAAGGGTGGACTACACATAACGAAAAATTCTAAAACGGAAAACAAGAGTTGAATGTTAAACCGAACACTTAAAGGAGATAAACAGTTATTTTTTTTGCACTAGTCGGTCAATATCATCGTTACTACGTTAGTGCTAGGTCGATAAACGAATTTTCCTGCACACACAAATAGACACCAACCTCTCAGGCCAACTGCTTCAGTATACAGCTTAACAGTTGCGTAAACAACTTTGAGTGTCTTTGTAAGATCCACCTAATCATGGCTGTCCAGACGATAGCCAGCGATCACTGAGGTCTATATAGTGGTTGCTGTGCGCAAACGTGTGTGTCGGTTTGTACTCGCATCACATGATAAGATGTCTTCCGAGGTCACAACTCACAGTCTTTCTGGACTACCATTACAATTACAATGCTCACTTGACCTGCATCAAGGTAAAAGTGTCGTATCAATTTCACGTCTTTTATCACTAAGGCTGATTCTGTTACATCATGTTGATCTCGCTTTCATAATCCGAATGACGGTATCAGAAGTGGTCATACTAAGTTTGTCGGACTACTTCCTATCTCCAAATACTGTGTGCTAATTCCACAATATCATTCTACAGAAGTTCCATTGCACAAAACACCCTGAATGTTAATGATGGACTATTTCAAGTTTATATGTAAAATTTGTGTCAACTTTTTGTTGGGCTAATCTGTGGTACACCCAAACGTTAAAATTAACTGCCAGAGACAGTTTAAAAAAAACCAACCACTTGACTTTTTCCTATTGGCTAGCACTAACAAATGAACGTACTCGCATTCACCCGGCTGTGTACAACCCCCATGAACTGGATTGCATCCGACTTTGCAAATGGCTAAAATCAGAAAAGAAACATCATTTTCGATTACCAGGCTCTAGTGTTCAAAATTAGAATGATAGTCTTGAAAGGCAACAAGGAGAAGAAAAGAAAGAATTTAGCCTTGATATCGTTTCTACATACTTCTATTCTGTCTATAATATGAAACCAGATGTAATATTTTTCTGATGTTAACGTCGAAACCAAAACAACCTTCATGTGACATTCTGATGCGGTATCGTTAGCATTTTACTTTCACAGTTCCTACATACGAATTTAAATTACTTGTAAAACAAAGGCCATAGTGTAAACAAAACTGATCCTGGCAGACACTAAATACGTCCTAATATAGACAATTTTGTACGGACTTCTTTTGATTGGTAATCAACGGATCGTTTGTAGGACGCCTTCTAAGAAAAATGTACTATGGACAGGGAAGGCACTGTCGGTTGAGCACTGTTTATTGTGGTTACAAAGTTCATAGCAGTTTATGTGGTCTCGTACTGCCAAAAACCGTTATAGAGTTCATGAATACCCACAGCAGTAACCAGTCAGTTGGAATCACGGGGAACGTGTTTAACATTGGGCGTACAATCCAGTTGAATTCATCTCGTGAGCATGAGTGACAAAGTCACGGGCGGTTACCGCGTGTCGCTGAAGTCATTGTCGATCTGGAACTACGAATCACTTCAGCCTGCTCAGTAAGAGTGTGCAAATGACCTATGCTTGTCCTGGTAAATAAAAACTTCAGATCTTTTGTTGCATGTGTTTCATGACTACCGAGGTGTTAAGCTTTCTAGGCCATTTTTTGCACATCTTTTTAGCAGTATAGCAGCTAACTGCGAAGCTATGAAAATTGTGGTAGCATTAAACAACACATTGTCAACTTTGTTTGCTGTGTTCTAAATCACCACACCGCCGGCTGAGAATGCAAACCTCAGTAAACCATAGAAAACTACACCTTTGAAATACTTCATCATCGACAGAATGTGAAACAGCTAATAACAACAATGCCACGACATGATCTGAGACAAAACGTTTCGTTGTATATCCTATGTTTTGGTTTTGGTGAATACCAGTCCCAATGGTCTCGGGAATCCAAAAGCGGTCCATTTTACTGAAGTTGTTAAGAATATGTGATATTTGATATTAAATCAAAAAGGGTATTCTACAGCTGCAGGCTCTTTTGTGAAATCGAAATAACTCAAATATATATTCGTTAAGACATCGTAAGCACTTAGGATAGTTTGAAAGTTGTATCGAATGTAAGGACAAGGTTAACGTTCAGAATTTACTTAGACGATTTCGTTGATGATCAGATCTATCGCTTTGATTAATTTGATTTATATTCGCGGAAATGTTTGTACTCCGTTGCACAAAAGACTTTAGTACCATATTTGGAATACTCGACTGACCATCATCTTACTTATTGATGGACATTTCATAAGTTCACGGTATTATATGTCCCTTGAACTAAACGGTGTTGGTTCTCCATCACAAATTCGATACCCCTTCTGTTGTTACGTTTAATTCGAAGTGTCAAAGTAACGTGGGTGTGATGTTGTACGATACGAGCCCTCGAAGCTTCTGTTGTAACAACATAACGCCACCACTGTTCAGCCAGAAATCGTTAGTAAACCAGCAACTTGCAACTTACCAAGTAGAGGGCACAAGATAAATAAAATATCGGCGAATTACCATTGATCTCACCTCTATCGCATTCAGTGCCGCTCCAACCGGGTTCACATATCTTGTCACCGTTGGCATCACATGTGTACTGAGAACTATTCTTCAGGCAAACCTTGGCACATGTGTCGTTGTAGTGATCCGGTTGACAGGTCAGACGCATGCTGAACGTGTAGCCGGACAGCTGAGTTGTGATTGTCACATGATGCCATTCGGTCGATTGATCGATCGAGTTTATGGCTGGTCTGAACATACTTCGATGTACAGCCCGATCAATGAGGCGCTTATCGGTCATAGTAACCAGATCGTACGCCTCCAGAATGATGGAGAATGAACGCTAAAGGATAAAAGTGTGAGAACCATATTTCATTGTGAATAGTGCTGATTTATTGTCAAATCAAATTATGTATTTCTATGGGGGACAATTCGCATCGATCTAATCAATAACATCAACAAATGAAGGGCGCTACGAGGTTGAGTGGTTGAAGCACAATGACAAATTAGGTAGGTAGACAGGAAGTATTGAGTACTATGCAGTACTAACATTAATGAGGGTTGATTCAGTTTCGCAGTTAATTTGTGAGTAGTAACAGAAGAGTGAGACGAACTGCTAACTGTTATCAGCATGATATGGACAGAGGAGGTGAGACAGGTAAAACAAAGTCCAAACCAAATAACAAATCGATGCGTATAGGCTTTCGCTTAACAACACAGAGAACAATAATAGTAGTAGTGATATTAGTGAGATCGGAAAAGTGTCAGCAAAATTTGTAAAGTCCATTGAAAATCTTACAGAAAGCTTTCAGTTGTTCAACAATAAACTCGGTGTTAACAGTGGGTGCGAGTGCAGGAACACTTAAGAATCAATACACCTGAAGACTGTATAACGTTGAGAGGAGATGTACATGAGGACTCTGACATAAAATGCCGCTTTTCTAAGTACGTTGAAAATATTGCTTACTTGACGTTGCTACACCTACCTAGATTCTCAGGAGACATATATCGAAGCACGGTAATTTTGTTACGCCTATTAATTAACGTTTGTGACTCATCTACGCGGTAACACATAAATCTACATACTTCTTAAGACTATTCGGTTACACTCCCTATGTTTTGTTTGTTCTAATCGACTTAAGCAAAGTAATGTTTTCATAAGTACGTGAGTGCTTTATTTGGATACCTATATCAGCAGAAGGAGTGACCTTGGCAGGGGTTGAAAGAGATTTTGGTGGTCTACTGCGTTCACTGTTCATTCCGTCAGTACGGTTCACTGAATGGATTGGCTAATTTCCTTAACTTCTCCATGATCTGTCATTTCTTTCATCAGTATTTATTGCTTCACAGTATGTGTACCTACATGGCTTACAACTTATGAACGTCGTTGTCTGTTCTGTTAATTTTCAATA
Source organism: Paragonimus heterotremus (assembly GCA_013368495.1). Taxonomy (NCBI): domain Eukaryota; kingdom Metazoa; phylum Platyhelminthes; class Trematoda; order Plagiorchiida; family Troglotrematidae; genus Paragonimus; species Paragonimus heterotremus. The sequence continues at coordinate 98,225 of LUCH01001334.1, forward strand.
ATTCGCTTTATAAAGCCCTTCCTTCTGCCTACGGGGAACTGTTCAAGAAATACTGGCCTGCGACCCATCACAGTTACTACAAGTGTGACCGAAACACACCGTTACATCACTTCAGACACCTTCAGTTTATTGTGTTGCATTCCTAATTACAAGATCCTAACTGGGATTTTTTCCATATGTTGGTAACACCCGTTTTCTGGATAATGTGGGATGCGATTCGATCTGGTATCATTGTGTAGTTGACGATGCCTCCAATGTGTAGTTTGTCACAGACAAAAAATAAAACGTTCTGGCATTTAAACAAACATCTTTGGATAGACGGTAGACCGTTGCAGTTTTCAGAAATAGAAAGCTACTCTTCTCCATTGTAAACAACACAAGGGTACGTCTAAATAGAACAATCCATCTGGCAGCCTTCAGAACCCGATTTGTTGCAGTATGGATATGTAATATTTGCTGAGTTCCACACTATGATATGGACTGTTGTGCCTTTGGCAAACGAGGTCACAGGGGACCTACACTCTACAGGTCTGTATTGAGGGAAGTAGCATTGCCCATTTGGGCATAACTTGGTAACAAACTGTACTTAAATTGTGAGAGATAGAACCGGTGATTAATATTGATTACTAGCAAATGATCGAAAAATTGCAATTATTTTTGCTAAACTCACGCAGAAAGAGCTGGAAAGTTTTGCGGAAACATTCACGGCAGACTTTTCATCACCATTTGACCAACCTTTTTTAAGCAACGGTCGTCGTTTTACGATTCTCTCTAGGATCATCATAGCCTTAAATATATGTATATAAATATATATGTATATTTCGCCGTGAATATTACCTTACGATTTTTGAATACCAGCGTTCGGGAGGTGGGGATACTAGATCACAGTAAGGATAGACCGACAAATTTGCGTGACATAAAAGAGATGTTGACTAGCACAGTTAGGTATGGAAAACAATTTTTTAACAAATCATATCGCATCCATTTTTCTTTAGGACAACATTTTGAAAATCGGATATCCGTCCTTACCTGTCTAATTTTATTATCAATGACATGTTCACTGGGTTGTGACAGCCATCATCCCCTGAACGCACATCTTACGGATGCGTTTTGGATAAGCGTAAATTACCAATGAGTCATTTGCATATTTTCTACCGTTACCAGTGTCAATATAGCCGGATATATGATTTCCATTTGTAACTGTTTGTGAATACTCTCAAGGCCGTATGCATAAAAGTGTTCGCATGCAATGAACTCTGTGATGTGCTCAAACATATTCCTGGGTCAACGCAAATTGGAACAATTAAGCATATTTTCCTAGACGTCAAACACTGATGACGTTGGCTTGACCACTGCTGCCACCCATACTAGATATCTCATCAAAACATGCAACGAATTCTGTGGCAGGTGTTATTTTCTACAGACGAAAACGTGTCCACTACATGCTTCTTTGCAGCCACTCCTGAGTACCCCCACAGAAGTCATGAAAAAAGACGGGTAAGTCGTAATCCTCATATCCTACTAATAAATTGAAACCGATAGGTCGTGAACCACCTTGATTCACCTCCAGTCCTACTCACCGTAGCTCGTGTCTGACAGTAAGAATTTTAATTGGTATCACACTATTTCGGCAAAAACTTCTGTCATTTCCTTAAAATTGAATCCTGGACTTCGCCAACCAGTTAGATCACGCTTTTATCTTTTTTTCACTGTTATTGGTGACCAGTTACTATATTCAATTCGTAGCTCTTATAGAAGTCATGTTAAAAAGTTCTTGACTTAAATTAGATCTGATTTCGGAAAGCCCGCTCTTCGTGTGAAATATAAATTTGGGACAACAACCGCATACCTCTATGCATTTTGTGGTTGTACAGGTGGGCTAAAAACTGTACATAGCTCTCGGTAAATCAGTCACTGATTCGAGTCCGGCCAAAGCACACGGTTGCCACAGTCTGACCCCTTTTAACCCAACAACTCATCTACACTGTTGTTTATTAATGCAACTACAATGCCCTATAGTTGCGTGGATGGATCATGAATTTGTCTGGTAAAAAATCCTAATGAACTAACCTATTTTCCGAATACATTTAAGTTCCACACAACATAGAGTGATGGATAGGAGGTTACATCTAAAGGTGAGATTTTGGAGCTCCACATATGGCTTCATAATGTTAAAAACTGTTTATAACATCCATATGTGGTTGGCTGTCTCAAATGCGTACACTAAGGATTACTACCATGATTCAAAAAAGGTGGATGTAACGCCATATGGTCTGCGATTCGATGTTTAGAACCGACTTAATCGGTTAACTGAATACTGATCAGTTATATAAAATCCAAGGGAACCACACTGCTTGGTTATGATATATTTTGTACACCGTGACATCACAGTAGCAGCCGTGGGCCTGACCAAAAGGTATTGCGGCTCGGGATGCCAACCACCTCATCAGTGACGTGGAAAATCTTAGAAGAAAACGCTACCAAGAAGGGTGAAAATTATTAAAAGAAGACTAAGCGGAAGAACTAGGAATTGTGTTTATACAGGCACACCATTGACTGCGACACATCGCCATTTCGGATAGCGTCTTCAACCAGCGATTTGAGCTATCACGAGGACCCTGGCCAGGCGGGCGACACCTGCCCACTTTGCTCAGTGGAGCACTCAGGGTCTTCATATTTGGTGACCGTGTTGTTGCTTGACCACCATGTAGTTTTACCCAACTGTTGTTGGTCTCAGTATATAGTGCCGCATGCGGTAAACGCCCAGCTGACATACGGAATACGTGACCCAACCATCACAAGCTGTGCACCGTGATTAGTTGACCGATTGATCGTGCATCCCGAGCGTTCCTGAATACGTGCCGGTGAAATGCCACATTGTTCACGCGATCAGTCCATTTAATGTGGAGTAAGTGGCGCAGACAACGATGATCAAATACAACAAGCCTGTTGATATATTGTTTGCGAAAAGATCACGTTTCCATACCATAGAGCAAACCAGAACGTATACAAGCATTATATACTTTTCACTGTGACAACTGTGCACACTGTGTGCTTCCGATTCTCCATCAACACTAACTTTCGCGCCAGATGACTCCTGGACACAACGGCATGTAGGCTATGCAGAGATGGCTGAGCTTCTGCTGTTCGCCTGAATCTCATGGTAACAGATATATTCTCCGTTGTCTTTGTCGTTGCTGCTGTTTTTTTATTCTATGACAAAACAGGGAAGTGAAACTGCTCACTCGAACACAGACCATGACAGAAAATACCGGTTGTTCCGATCTATATATACCGGAAAATAAAGAGGATTATCAAGTTTTATGTCAGTCTGTGTGAAGTGTTAACCAGGGGAGGCTGAACAACACTAAAAATCTTATCAGTTGGCTAGCAGTTACCGTTCAGGTGTTATGAGACTGGTCGGTTGATAAGCTTGCAACTAACTAGACGTAGTGGACAGGAAGATATTTGCGGCAGGAAAAAAAGCAGGAAAGAAACCAAGATTTTTTGATTATTACAGTACTCGGTACAGCGAAAAAGTTATGTGAACAGTATTACAGTACGGTGGAGTAGTCCATTTATGGTAATGGATAAATCAAGCCTGGATTGAAGGTCATCTGATACATTAGACGGAAAGGGGTGTTATCCGAGAAGACTCATCAGAATTTGCTGCATCAGGCTTCTTACAGTCTGGAAAGATTATTTCATGACATCTGGTAACGGTCATCATTCGACTCGCATGATACAGAATTATGAAAGATGCTGCTACTCAGCTATCTCACAGTTAATTCTGTCTCGAAAGGGTACAGTAATACTACTACCAGTAAACATCCAAATAGTTGGACAATCCGGACAAAGTTAGTTCGTGAAAAACAGAAAAGAAAGTGAAAGAATGTCATCATAGCAAACGTCTGAATAATAATTCATAAGGAAGCGTAGCTTTCTGTTGAATGCGTTCTGGTAAACGTTTGTATGGCCGACTGTATAATATGCGCTTTGTCATACGGAATGAATCGCTCGGGATTGATAATGCATTACATTTAACATAACGAAAATAAAGCTGTGAACTACACCTTGCCAATGAGTGTTTCATAGGCTAATATAAATAATAGATAGGCAGATTGTGATTTCCATTTGCGCTCAATGATGGAAGCTGCATGATAAAGTACATGATATGCAAGAAGCATGTCAACTAAAAAAAATTTCTGCCTGATCTAATTTTTAAGTGTCCCTTTATAGATGAAAGAATATTTGTATGTGTCCAAAATCTCTCTTCAACGATGCGTTAGTAAAATTTGTCGTGCACCCAATACCTCGAAGTATTTCACATTTGGTTTGTTAATCCCATTATGAATCGAGGAGATCTCCGGACCTCACAAATAAGCCGAAGAAATTTAAAATACACTTTATCGTCTTCAAATACGACTTTAATAGGCTTTCTCATGTCATTGTGCGATCTTCATCATCGAATACATTAAAATCCGCACATTTCCTGCCAACTTGTTCATGCTTATTGCTGTGTCTACAGACGTTTGCAAACATCAATACGCAGTAAAGTCTATTGGGTCTCATGTTCGAGGTGCAACAGCATGTTGAATGTGCCAGCTTTCACCGTGTCGGATTCGTGAGTAGATGAACTGAGCCTTATAGACCACACGATCAGGCCACCAACACAATTCTTTGAATGACGGGGCTATCGCGTAATTTTAGAAAGGTTGCATGATCCGCATTACAATACGATGTCAGCTTGCCACTGTCGTTTGTCACTTGCTGAGGTGTGCCTGTAATATGTTTGACAGGCTGTGGTTCGACATCTATCCCATCTATCACTTTCTTCTGATTTGTTTCTCATTCGCACTCTTAATGTACAATTGGCTTTCCCATTCCAAGCTGGTCTTTCTAAAAGACCAATGGAGAAAATATATACATCAGAGTTTTCGACTTCCTCCAATAAATCAAATGAACCCTATAAATTGATCTGCTGGTTGCCTTATCCCTGTCGGTCATTCCTGGTCGGGCCAAATTCTGTCACATCATTAGTAATTGTCTGTTCGGAAAATTACAGCAAAATATTCCAAAAAAAATAACGAATATAGTAAGCCTGATAAAATTAGTTTACGGAGAATAATCGAACTATGGTTCGATGTTTAGACTGTACAGCGTATTCCGCCTGCAGCTGTACACGTCAACCTAGTTTGTAAATTTAAAAACCACTCATTTTGTGTTTATGAGGTGATTGAAAGTGACGGCTTGATTATCGTCTTGCGGGCATACATAATTAAAGCCCCGGCGAGTCGTTTGCTTTTGCTTGTGCCCGGTTTTCGGTTTATCAGTGTGAGAAAAATATACACACTCAGGCCACAGGAGCACGCATATTTTGAACAAGGGTGGGTGTTGCTCACTGACGTGGCCGAATTTTATGCTCCGTTTGTTTGAACTGCTCCAACACCTAATCAACGTGTTCATTTTTTCGTGTGTGTGTGTGTGTGCGTTTGTACGCCTGCATGTTGCGCCCATGTGAGTGTGTGAATTTGCGCACCCGTGTGAAATGAACAGATGAGAGGCAACGTTGCTCACGCACCAATCTCACGAGACTGAAATTATGGGCCAACATTTTTGATGATGGAAGCCGACGGACTATTCACGAGTGTGTGTGAGCAGGGGACAAAACAACGGTTACCCGGGTAACCACTCGAGCACTAGTTTGTAGGCATAATTCATTTGGGAATTAGAACGGATTATATGTGGAGTGGACAGCAGGTGTGGGCCGAACATCGTCAGGCTGATGCTTATGTTAAATCAGAAGACAGATGAGTTTGTATTACACAGTTTGAAACGTTAAGCGAACAGCAGCAACAATGCAGTGAAGGATAGAAGGCTAACAAAAAGAAAATAAGTAACGAAAAGGAAAACCGGGAAGGAAAAGATCTGAATATGACAGTAAATGTTTCCCCCTCTAGATTAACAGACGACCTGAATATTACTCATAAGCGATTGTGGTTGAGCCCATAAATAGGTTTTGTTTAATAAGAGGTCAATAGACTAGTGACCAATACTATCGTAGTGTAAGGAGTGAACCAGATTTCTATCATCGGTCTTAGAAGGGGTGTGCAATACTGATGAGTATGAGTCAAAACGAGACTCGGTACATATGCGTCTTTTCGAGAGCGGCTGTTGAAAATCGATCACCTAGAGCAAGCTGAGATCCAATTTAAGTGGACTACAATTTAAATCACCCGCTACTGGACAGTAATCTGTTGTGCAAACAACCACAGAGAACGAGGAAATATTCGGAATTTTATGGGAGACAAGACGTGTGCGAATAAAACAAAAAAGACAGACACAAATAGAATGAAAACGTCGCTGAAAAGAAAAAATGTGTTATGGTGAAGAACGATAAGAAGTGAAAGAAAGAAAAAGTTAAAGAAAACATACTTGATGAATTCACCTGTGGTCGTCATAAATAAAACGTTGAATTAAAAACTGTAGAGATAGGTGGACATAGGTTACGCCTTAAGTAGGAGCACATGGAAGCCTGTGCAACCAACGGACCCATGAGCACATGACCAATAACCTAACAGTAATCCGTCTTTGTATCAGTAATCACATAAACAGGTCAGTTAGTGGAGCAATGAAGACCCAAGGTACTCTCAAAATTGCAAATTTTCGTACTATTGGTTCAACACGCACGAAGAAACTGGCTTAACCGAGTCTTATCATGTACTACCCGTTTTTTTTCGCTACACCATGTCAAGGTCAATAGCAGGTTGTTCTCTAAGAAGACTGGTTAGAGAATGAGCTAGGAATTAGCAAAAAAAATGATGAAGTCCGTGAGTAACGTAAGTAAAGTTCACAGAGTAACACCAAACATGACTGTTTGTTTCTGTGGAATTTATCCTGGACACGATTTTTTGAATTGCTCTGAATCTATACAAAGTACCAATCGCCAATCAATTTGTGTGCATCTACGTAAGTAACTTTGAAAGACCGGAATTATCTTCTTCGGCACGTAGTGTATTGCGACTGATATCGACTATCTTCACACAACCCACTGGAATCCGTGGGGAATAATTTTACCTACTATGTCCATGTTAGTCCAACTGGTGCATTGCTGCTTGCTTTTGACAACACAAGAAGATAACAGCCCGAAGTTCACAAATTATTCATGTGTTACGCTTGGCCAGGTCCATAAGAAAACCCAGAACTGAGATTTGTGTCTGTCATTGTGAGAAATTGACGCGCCTGTCAATGTGTGTATGTGTGTGCTTTTCTGTTCGCTGCAAAAACATTGAAAGCCAATACTGCGGTCTTGCTTCAGAGTGGCCAAAAGATGTTCTCTCCTCACTGTAGTAGTAACAGTAGAACAAGATAAGAGCTTGAGAACAACGTTTGTCGTGTGCACACAGTTATTGCCTGGTAAACATCTTTGTATTGTGCCTGAATTTGTGTGTTATTGTTGCTGTTGTTTGCGCATTTCTGCAGGCATGTCAAATGATCAAAAATTCAATTAGCCCTTGGGCGCAAACAAGCGTTCATCCTTGTTGAACAAGTGTGCTCAGTCGAGTGTATCAGGCCTGTTTAGATGAACAAGCTAATTAATTTAATTTGCTTTCACGCGTCCTTACACAATTATGGATTGTCTTATTTTGTGTACGTTTATGAGCGGTTATCAATGTGTGTTTGCTTAGGCAGTCACTAAGAAATGATTCGATAGAAGTTGTCTGAGACTTTACATATATCTCTCAATATCTTGGCCGTACACATAGATTTCGGTGTTACATAAAATTAGCAATCGGTTGCTCACTGTCACAAGATGCGAAATATGTAATGGTTTATACAGATAGTTGTTTGCACCGTTGCTTTTAAATTGGAATACTTTTCACCAGACCTTCTCAAACTGTTCTGTAGTCGCATGCATGAAACCACAGATTATATCGGAACAACGCTAGTAAACGTGACATATCACCGAAATAACAGTAGTGATGATCGATCACTTCGTTAAATATTAACATAATCCTACTGAAGCCGTCTGTGCCCCAGCTTATTCAATGGATTCCGTATGACACGATTGAACATGGGGGTGTCCAGCCTACATGCGATAGGCTTCAGCTCTAGACCTGACTACCATCTGTCAGCTACCAGAGCATTTGCCGCATAAAGTCATACGGTTTCAGTCTTTAGTTCGAATCCAGCGATGGTCCAGATAGTTTTTTAAAATTAAACACTAGCCACATTATCAAACCTACTACACTACTTACTACTAAGAGAACAGAACAATTTACGTGACAGAGGTAGTGATTAATTTTACACCTACATCTAGCGGTACAGCTTCCGTGAATGCTGACAGTCTTGGTCTCCGACGGCGCAACAATAGGGTAAAGAATGTGAAAAGTATCTATGTTTTGTTGCTATATACCGATCCTCTGTGTATGTCTGTGTGTGTATGTGATCGATGCGGATAAACTAACCGTTAACACCTCAGTATTTCTCATTTTATCCCACTGACAAGAATTAATGGAAGAACATTTCGAACGAGCGCCATTTTCAAATATTATAGTTTTGTACAATCGCTTTCCATCGCGTGATTTCAACAGCTGATGAAAAATTCACTTAATTTCTGTAGTATGAACAGTCCTTATTCATATTAACTCAATCTTGTCCTCTACGCAAACGTCTCTTTTTGAGCCTCGTTGAAATGAAGCACCAAGCAGGATTTTTATTCCAGTCAATTTAAAACAGTATAACTCTCCTTTGAGCTATGGCAACCGTACTTATGTCATCAGCTTACCAACAGCTATGGTAGTCCTCCAGATCAAGAGACACTATTTAAGATGATACTAAGTGGTTCCTTTCATGCAGTGACTCTTGTAATGAGGCGAACGCTATTGGGGATTCCTTGTTCAGATCCATTTCCCAGACTGACACACCAGCATCAATCTTCTCGACAAAGTTGGTAGACGATTCATATAATGTTCCTTTTATTGTTAGCTTTTGTGGGATAAACTATGTTGAGCGTAGACCTCTCCAGCTCGCTTCCAGGAAGACGTTTCTATCGCACCTTGATAAACCACTCGGGCGGTCGTTTATTTACCAATCAGTATTAATGTACTCTTTGGGTTAGTTTTTATTTTTCTGTCTCTGATTACAGCTTCTGCATTTAGGGTCTAATCGTTGATAACTTCGAGCATTTTAAATACACACCGAGCCAGCTACCTGCTATCGTGAACCACGATCCCTTGTTTTTGTCAAAAAGGCAGTCTCGGTAGTTGAGATGACTCGTATTCAGCCCACATGCCCACACAGCATGAGTTGCATCTGTGTGGTCAAATTATGATCAGTCTAGGTGTGTTAGTATGACGTCTAGTTAACCTATGTTCGGTTGTTCACATACTTCCTATCCAGTGCTGCAACAGACACCTTCCTGTTATCTAACATATCCGTGTTTGGTGGCCTCTCAGCCTGGCGGAGATGTTTTGCTCCATAAGATACTGTGCGCTATCAACGTGATTGAAACCTACTGGCCGTTTTGCGCTTGCGAAATAGCAAAATTGATCGGACAGGAGTAAAGATTGCGGTGGCTCGGCTAGCAATATCTTGAAGCCGCACTCTTCTAGTAACAGAAGGGACAGACCACAACTGAAGTACATCCGAGGTGCCCTGTTTGTAAAGAAGGTGACCATTGGTGCGTTCCGCGTTTTGCAGGGAACTGTTGTGTACAGTGATCTCATATTAGACGTAGCCAGATAACCAAACTGGAAAGTCTCGGAGCAAAAAACCGCCTCAGAATGTCCTAGAAAAATTTAACGGAACTCATAATTTAAACCCAACGATGAAGTCCCGATCACTGAGCTGTCGATTGTAGATAGTAGGATAGTTGCTGTGGCTCCTTATGAGAAGACCGGAAAAACTGATTACTACTCACAAGTGACTAGCAGAAAGTTAAAAGTGATGAACCGGTCGCAACTAGTGTCAGGTTTAAAACAACGACCAAATTACTTGTCCTAAAAACTTCAGTTGTTTGTGTAAGTCAACGACGGGTCCGTTTCAGCCGTAGCCTCTAACGTTTTTGCAATGTAAATTACTTGGCTCTAGAAACGGAATTTCTGATGGGCTGATTAGTAATGTTTTCTACAGACTGTAGCCAGTTAGTTGATTCTATGACAGCTAACAAGGTTATGTAATGGAAAACGACTTCCAATCTTGTTTACCGTGACTGACGGAAATTTCCTCCCTTTACTTATCAGTGTATTCACAAACTGATCTGCTTGAAATCACCACCAACATTTTCGCTATACCTCAGCTAATAAGATATGTTAAGCCACGTGAGCTACTATGTTAGATACAGTCTATTTAGTAAACGTGTTTAATATCCTACTCACTGCTGAAATAGATCATTTTGAGATCAACATTTCCAGGTAACGGTTGCTCTTAAACTCTTCGTCTAGTCCGAAATAAAATGAAAAAAATTGTAATGTCCGCTGCATAATCTGTTGCGGAACTCCCCAGTCTACACAATGCTGCAGAATGAAATAGCTCATCCAGTAGTACAGTTTATGCTGCAAAGAAATTAACTTATCAAGCTAATTTAGAACAGACGTATTTTAAGCCTGGTGTACGGCATCATCAGGTTGTGAAAGAATCGACTCAGGCTGATTTTCTCTTAGTGCATCATAAGTACGCAAATCTGTTCTGCAAAATGTTCATTACAGAAGCAAAAATTCTATGGCTGGTCGATGCCAGCCACTGAACTTCGAACAATCCCTGGAGGGCCAATCCACATGTGGTAGATGATGGATTGTGCTACGCTTACTCCAATCTAATTATCCCAACTGTCGGAATAAAGCCCACTCACTTATGCGTCCATTCATTCGTGCTAGTCTTCTCTCTCTCTCCTTCCCCGACCGACCCCCATCTTCACACTCTCACCAACCCAGTTCATTCCACAACAATGGTATTATCCACTCCTGTCCCCTCCTGCCCTGTAGGTACCACATCCTACAATGGTGATGTGGGCGACACCAACATATATGCTTACCACCATCTCACAACTCTCCACCCCAAGTGGGTCAGTAAAGCTTATATACATATACAATCAAACATATTGGGAAACACACGTACACGGCTGACGGGAGCCATCAATTTGGGCTAAAATTCCCAAATGACAGTTTTTTAATCCATCCAAGTTCAGCTTGATCAATACACCTCGGGGATGGTTTGTTCACCAGTTTGAGGGTGAAGATCGATGACGGACACAACACAAATTTGAAATTACCATGAAAGCATGTCATGGTGCATGACACGCCTTTGTGTAAAAAAGTTTTTTCGGTGCATCCGGGGGTAACATGCTTTCTTATGTTTGACCTTGGCCCTCAAGCTTACCGTCAGAAACCTCCAATGAAACCTTAAATAATGAGACAAGAAATTAATACATCATTTGCGAGCCATTATGTAGTTGATCTCGGAATCAATAGAACCGGTAGATCAGTACAAATGATTAAGAGTAAGTGAAGCGAATGTGGGAAATTTCAGTCTGGCTTAATGGACTTGATAGTTTCTTAAAATGTATGACCTTGTTGGGAACATTGTTTATTAGTCGGCAATCGCGGAAACAAAACCACCATTTTCTTAATTTTTATCATTTATCAGATATGCTTACTTGACTGGTTTCAACCGCAACTCTTATTGTTAGTAGAAAAGAAACTCACAAATGTACTATTAGCCTTGTATCTGAGTATCTGCAGTTTATCCAGCAAATACATACCACTTATATGACCACAAGAGAATATTTCTGTGAAATGTGTTGACAACTGAATGTATTTGTCACGTTTATTCTCTTTCAGTGGGTTTCTGATACAACAGTTGACGTTTCACTGAAGCCTAGATACTGTTCGGTTATAAACACCACAACATTACACGTTATAATCTATACATATTGAAGAAAGCCTAAATATTTTCAGCATGCGTGTACACAACTCGCCAGTACCCTACTAACCTCGGCGAATACCTACTTCTGTCAGCTTAGACAGGTTGCAGCCCAAAAAATTGAGAATGAGATGGTGCGCTTTGAACAAAACGGTTGGTGGAAGGTTGAATGCCGTGTTGACTCATCAGTACCAAATTTACAATAACATGGATCTGTCTTTATGTAGCAAAACTGAGATGGTGGTCAGTTAGCCAATAAGCTGGGGGAAAGGTCACTAAGTCCAGGGCAAAGTCAGGTTCACGAATGGTTGGCTCTGGACATACAAGACCGGTTCCA
>LUCH01001334.1:117464-132562 GCA_013368495.1 Paragonimus heterotremus
CTATCGGTGCCACTTCAATGTTTATGTAACTGCAAGAAAGTTACATAGACAGAACCGAGAGATGTTTGATCTCCCGACAGGAGGATTACTTGCCGAATTTAGGTTTAGAAATATGGCACAAGTATAGTAAATATCAAAAATTGTTCTGTTAAACCTTTACCCGGTCAAACAATTTGATCCTACTCCAAGATTACAGGTGAAATGTATACCCATTTATGCTCGCAGTGCTAAAATGAAGTTCGAATTATACGTATCCCAATATTTCTCTCTATTTTCGGTGGTTCACTTAAGGTGAACAAAACTTTAAGCTCATACGAGGACATTACAACCGAGTGTAACTTTCGCGCCAAAGATGAAGCATTTTTCAAACGGTGAAACATTCCCAGAATGGTTATTCGAACAACAATGTTATAGCACACAAGCTCGTTTTTGGTTATGAATAATCACGTCAACCACATAACATCTCGCCTTGGCAACAATGTTTCATGTAGATGTTGTGCATTTGGCCTGATGATGAATAGCCGTAAACGAGCTTCTTTATCACACCGTTTTTCCCAAGCTGAATCATTGTACATCGTAATATCTTCTTGGTTGTGCATTTTGGGTTCTCAACAGAGCCAACTTATTGGTTAATACCATTCTAACCAGTAGGCATCGCGATCCAAGTTAAGGATGACAGTTCCATACCACTTTCAGCAAAACATTTTGTTTTACTATCAAGTAATCTGGGAGATTTGATAATTTAGGAGGGACCCAATTGCAAAAACCTCAGGATCTGAATCTACCAGAAGTTCGGATTTTTCGCAGTTGGGTTTCTCCTGAACCAGTAATTATTGGAATATTTTTCTCCCCAACCATCTATGGTTTTATCCCGTAAAAACCTCAACAAAGTTTCGTTCTGTAAAAAGTTTGCTCAAATAATTAAACCTTTTCTGGCACACTCGCTCCGGCAACAATCCCAACCACAAGTCGATCGTGCCATACACTGTGAAGATGCCCATCTGTTCATTTTGCATTCTGTTCCGATGATTGGTGTGACTGTATGCTACATTATTCATGGGAACCAAGTTGGTCAAGACCAGCTGCTCCATTCTTACCGAGCAACAGCTTGCCCAACTCACACGCATAACACCGTTCATCCAACCTATACATCAACGTACACACATACAAGTGAGAAGTAACTTTGCTCAGACGCTGTTGTCTTTGACCTGTTCTCCTCCTTGTGAGACAACGTGCACGTGAAACGAGCTCGTTTGATAAAACCTTTATGTTTGGCAAATAATGGTGCAGTGATAATAATAGGTTCACGAATGCGCACCCAAAAACTAACGAACAGCTGTCATAAACAGTTGTGGCGTAGCTGGAGACCTTGATTCGGGCTGAATGGGAAACTGTAATTGATGACTTCTGACGCCAAGATGACACTTGCTCTGTAAAGAGGTCACCAAGGCCGCCTGTTAGGAAGTAAAATGTTATCAACGCCCCGGTTTCGTTGATAAAATTGGTTTTACTGTTACAAATTGAACTCTGCTCAAATGTAATGACTGGTCTGACCTTCACACAAACTGGGTTACTCATCGTGCCAATGTGATGGGTAATCAAGTCGGAGAGGGGATTATTACAACACTCAGTGGAATATCTCGCGCGGTGGTGAGTTACGGTCAAAGTTCACAGCTGACGGATTGCAGAAAAAGGAGTGACCGAACTAGTCATCAATTAACGGGATCGGACAAACGAAGGGGAAACTGCAAGCAAAACCTGCTACAGAAGGCATCATCCAAATGCACGGAACCAAAGCGCACGACGCACGCACATAAGGTTTAAGTGGAAACCTGGCTGCCTTGTGGACTTGAATTCCGGTCTGTAAACGCGAGCGCGTAAGTAGCTTGGGAATGTGTGAATTGGACAGTAAATGTCTTATATTACTGAGTGACTATTCAGCACGCTATAGCACACTAGTAAAACATACCCATTCCAAACCGAGAGATTAATTTTGTGTCAAGCGTACAGCAGCCTAAATGAGGGATCCAGTTCAACTTCCGATTCAAACGAAAATACGCAGTATTACTGTTCAACAGTATGGGTGACCTTCGACGGCGCATGTCCCTCTTCAAGTTGGGTCACTTGAAAATGTCATCTGAATTGTGAAATCTGCGGTGAAGGACGAGCGTTGATCAGCATGTACTAATAACAGTGATAAAAAGCGAACATCACTCATATTCGATCGTGCTCTTCGCGTTCAGATAATAGTCCAATCAGCCGCCTTCTAAATAAAACACTAGACTCGAGGTTTGATCGTGCTCGACTTCGCCAACTGTGCCGGAACTCGAACTCCGGCCACGTTTTCATGATGTGACAGTACTGATGATTGAACCACTAACCCCACATAAGGCACAAAAGTATTACCATATCTAAGTACTTAGCCAAATTCACCTTGGAGTACTGATCAAGTTACTTGAAGGTTATGCAATTCTAACGAACTACAACAACTGTGCCGACCTAAAAGTTGATCCGAATACGGAAGCTGCAATCGGATGTGTTCTGTGTTCAGGTTACATCGCGAAAATCCATTACTGTGTTTCAGTGAACAATACATTGCTTAGTAAGTATAAAGAATTACGTAGTTTAAACTTGAGTGAAAAGTCTCGCCTAGGGGGTCATTTAACGGAATTAACAGGACGGTTACCGTTTCTCCACTTGAGGCGATAAGGAAATTTGAGCATTACTCAGAAGCGAATGTGGCTGAGCGTTCACATGTGATAACTCAGTAGTGCATCATAAGAAGTCAATGTTTCAGTGGTCAACACGGTTGCCTCAGGAAAAGCTGACCAGGTTCCAACTTCCGGATCTGGAGGGAATATGCACCACTGACTAGCTTTAAGAAGGATGAAACTCTAGTCCAATGCTTCTTTTGAATGAGGTTTTCTGGGAATTTTATTTGAATACAAAAGCTATGATCAAATCTGTGGTTCAATTTATTGCCGCTAGTCCCCAGGTTACTTTTCACCACTAAACGTTGAGCAACGACTTCGGGTTACTGAAATTTTGTTAATGAATTCGGTCTTGTATTTTCAGTCAAATAGCGTCACCACACGAGGCACCTTGCCTCCTCCTGAGGTTGGCACACAGTTTGAGCACTATTCTCATGCGACTGTCTCTAATAACTCACTTCTGGTAATTTCGGTCATCCACAGTGTGGACTCAGTGAAACAGTACGCTAGCACTACAAGCCAAAAAACCAGTTCTCAATTTTTAATCCCGACAGAATACATTGAGATTGTCACTGGAAGTACGTTACGAAACGTTCTGTGATATATGATAGACCTCACTCGGAAGACTTTTGTCCGTCACGATTACCAGCATTTACTTAATAAATAGTCAGATTTTGCAGATTCCTGTAAATGTTTTAAAACAACCAGTTTACTGTGATGAATGGTGATTACACTGGAGCTGGGGCTGAGTAGTTCATTTCCATTTTCCCAAATTCAGTCAGCCCTACTCAATAACCGTAAGTTGCTCTGTTTCTTATATGGTTGGGTTACCGCTTACCGATCCGGATCTGAGTGTCTGATTAACAGAGAGGTGAAAAATGGGTGGGAAAAATTGTATAGTCACAAGACTGCAGGAATGTAGCAAAAACAACTAGACCACTCCATATTTGGGTTATGTTTTTCCGTCATCACTAGCAGAAAACTGAGGAGGTCAACAGTGTAACGGACCTACCAGTTTTGTCAACAGCTTTTTCCTGTTCATGTTATATAACCAGAATTATCCTTCAAGTCAAATTTATTTGTGAAACTAGGATTCCTGATCAACGGCTTTACGTTTGATCACTTCACTTAGGAACAGTTAGAAGATGACAACATTTGTGTCACCAGTTTGCACACATTTTTCGTTCTTAGACATTTTTCTAACAGGTGACATAGTGAACGAATTATACATCGATGTCATACTGCACAATAATCAGGCGTAGATTGATGTGAATGAGATCAGTGAAAACTAAGTCGACTCCGGCGTTACCGCAAGTTGATTTCGAATTCGCAGCTCAAGTTTTTGACGCGTCATAAGCGAAGCGTTGATTGTGTTTCACAGTTGAATATGCTAACTGTGTAACAAATCCGAAGCGAGCGAGACGTTTATGTACAAAATAGTTTGCATGTCGTCTGTCTACTCGTTGCTTATTCTGGTGAATCCTTACTTGAAACATACGGATCTATTGTTCACAGGAGTGGATGTACAGGATAAACAGTGGGGTGCGAGTGATTCGGATAACTGAATAACAAGTCGCTTACGTGTACTCGTCAAAGCGTTGCGCTACATGAATTGTCCCAATCTAGCGGCAATCCCCAGAAATACCCCAAGTTTACGTCCACCTTAAAATCTGCACAATCCCATTCCAAATTTGAACCCGGAGAACGGAGTTACCGAAGCTCAGGATAGTTAGCCAACGACTTAAAGTCGTTAGATTTCGCACATTTCTGCTATTTCTCTGTAACTCTGATGTACGTATATATGTCTTCTGTTGTAGCGTACGATATTTCTGATTAAGAAGTGCCGCTGTCAACCGAAGTTAATTGACTGCGTTCGTTGTTAAAATGTTTACCTACGGTTGATAGTCCACCTCCCTTTGCAAATTTGTCTGTGTACGTAAATCGTGCATCCTCAACATTCTAACTAAAGGTTTCATTTTTCATGCATGCCAAACACTACTTCACGCGTCAAAATTCGACTGTCAGGCTCACCGAGCTAAAGGACTATACAACCTTGCTTCACCCTCAATAGGATTTAATATTTCAGTGACGGAGGTAACTCTGTTTGACAGCCTCCGGTGTTTGTCCAAATAAAGGATTTCAGTTACTTTCGTTTAGTGGACAGTAAATTTTTAACAAATTACTAAAGCTCACCGGCCAAGGTATTACGATTGGAATGGAGTGATTCTGTGCCTCGTGGAACGCGTAACTGGTATCTGTGTTGCCCCAGTGCCCGGTTCGTGTATCCCCGTACACGCAGAGACCGCTGTAAGATGTGAGATCTGTCAACGATACAGGAATAGAAAATGGCTCGAGGCAAATACGAAATTCCAAAGCACATTCAGCCGAAGCACAAATCGTAGCATTCGTTGTTCCACAGCAACTTCCGTCCATACGGCGCTTTTCGTGGTTATGAAATTCTAACAGCTTCAATGAAAAAGTGGCCAATTGTGACTGAGTAGTTTCAATAGGTTTTAAGTTTATCTCCGACAATATGACTAAGAATAACAGTAATACTGGCGAACGAGACAGAGAAAACTCCATAAGCTGTCAGTTAGAATACGGTAGAATGGTCGGATAGCCACCGGTGAACAAGTTTTCTGACACAATAGCAAAATTTTGGAATGGTGACATACCGTGACTAAGTGGTAGTAGCGTAGAGACAGAGAGAGAGGGGTCGGTGGGTAACGGGCGTTGTAAAGCTGCATGGGGAAGAGGGATGAAAAGTAGCTTGGCGGGAACCAATCAGAATATCTTGTTTACTTTCGTACAACGATTGGCGGACCAATGCAGGGAAACGTATTGGTTAGGTAGATTCATCCAAAGTTATCAACTGTATTTTTGCATTTCAGCTGAAGGTGCTGCGAGTCTCATTTAGCCACGAAGCATGTACTAACACAGACAACCATACCCGCCGACGAAGGAAAATCACAAAAGAATGATAAACGCTACCAACCTAAATGATGATGGCTAAAAGAGTTCTTTTTTAGACTATGAGGTACTTAACGTTCAGCCGTTTTGTGAACATCTATGTGCATACATCCCATTGAGTTTCCCTGTGTGCATATGTCATGCGAAGGCGAAGTAGAAACGGATTGATAAACCCATAATTATCGAAAAACCAAGTTTACCATTTATGCAAAACCCGTTATTATAAAGAGTTTCTTTCCACTGATATGAGGCAGTCGTAGCAACTGTGCATAAGTATGTGGACTAGATGACATGTTTCGAGGGTTCAGTAGCTCTACCTGAAATTAGGTATTAAGTGTTGTTTAGTACGTGTTGTAGAAAGTAGTGATAACTTCGGCTAAAACCGGTTTAGGAATCTGATCCAAGATAGTTTGTGCTCCACTGATACTACCTTATGAGGGTCACCGGCGTCTTGTAAAAATTTCCAACGTTTATGGTTGTAGCCTGTATAGGTTTGTATGTAACAGGTATAATACTCAGTAGCAAGGTTCCTGTGTGCCTTTCTGAAAGTGGTGCTGCCAGGTACCATGATGACAATATGTTATTCCCTTTTCATAATGAATGTACCGAAAAACGAGTGCGTGTAATAACCTTCTTCGTTTATGAACAGCAGCAACAGCAGACTGATTTTACATACTATTAAAGTACCGTGAGTCTTACACACTAATTTTTTTCATATGTCCCTATCACTTTTACTGATAAAGAATCGATTTTAATGTGAAAATTTGTTTTTCTACAGTTGAAAAAATAGGTTTAATGAAGGAAAATGGCACTATCTTTTAGTTCACGGCTATTTCAATTAAAAGTAAATTGCAGGGTTCTAAAACGAAATTCGCCGTTGCATTTTTCGTTACTTGAGGCATCATTCACCTTGTATATCTGGAGCTCGGTAATTTAACTGTTTGGTGCACACCATCCACTTTTCGATGTTAAGCGTCTTTGTGTAACCTGCCAGAAAAACCAAGTCTATGAAGGTAACAAGGGTAGTATTTTAGTTTCTATTCGGATGACTATCAGCTGCTGGGACGTCTTCAGGCATACATGATAATCCGAATCAACAGCGAGTCCCCCGGTTTAGGGGCTACGAAAAAATAAGTTGGTCAAAAAAGAGATTGCCCGATCCAAACCAGCATGGGAACTTTAAGAAAGACTTTAATAGGCATGTTGCTTGCAACCTATATCGGGAGACTGGCAAGTGTAGGATTTTTGAGAGGAAACATTCAAATTGTTCTTCAGCCCTGGTAGATGGAAAACCTTGAAGTACTACCCATTACCGAACGCAAGGTTTCATGTTGACCCAGAGAAGCGCCGTGAACATAATCAAAATTTGAATCATAGAGTTCTCATTACTTGACCACTGAAAGCTGGAAAAAGACATACATTGTGCGAGATGCAAGCAAGTTGTTCATTCTTGTCAACCAGTTACGTGGAACATTCTTCTACATTCAGGTCCGCCGTATGTACCTGTTCAGGGGAATCAGAAATGTACTGCTTAGGAGGATCTGTCATATACGAAGGGCTAAAAGGCTGCAAATTAAAAATGCTTCACTCAAAGTATGGTTTTTGTCTCAAAATTTTTGTCGTAGGTTTTGTCGATTAATACTGTGAAGCGGTAGGTCTTTTTATTCTTCAGATTTTAAGCACATTGTCTGAACTTCTCATCTCAAAACTAACTAGCATCGTCTTCTCTACTTTAAGACTACGATTCAATGAAAAATATTTTCAGTAAGCAATCGTCCTTTCAAGTATTTGGCGGAGTGCTGTCCACCTAGTTATACAAGAACGACCAGCTTGTTCACCCCTGAGATATTTTTAGTCATTATCTTCCAACGTACACTTTAGTCATCTTGTAGGCAAATACATGCCTGAAGCGAAATTAAGCAAAGACGGATTCGTATAACTTAGAAACTATGAATGTCTATTCATATGCTATTGGGGAGAATGTATGATGTATTTTAGACACAATGCGAAAGAGAATGAGAAAATTAGTATTTTCGCTTCTTCTGTCTATGAGAATTCATGGAAATATAATGTCTTGCGGACCAGATAATTACAAGATGTAATTAAAAGTAACTTTCTGAGCATCTGAAACATCGAACAGATGGTAACTTTAGCCTCAGTATAACATACGTTTTAGTTAATTTCAGCATGTATTTCAGCATGTATATTCGTGACCTTGACTAAATATCGGCACTTCACACTATTGACAGGGTTAGTAAAATCTTTCATTCGTTCGTACGATACCTTAAGTGGATCTAGCCCGGGAGGACTACAGTCAAGGACCAACGTACATCGCAGTTGTCCAAATGATCTTCGATAAACGAGCCTGCACACAAGAATGAACAATTCGCCTCCGACTAGTCCGTGATCCGTGTAACACTCTTCCCCGCACATGACCCTCCTAATACATATTTTGCGAATTTCGCGCTGTCTCAAGAACACTTAGCTGAGCCCATAACGACGTTTGCTTCATGGATGAGTCCAGGTAAGGATATCGTTCGTGTCCATTTGGAATCGGTTGTTTTTGCTAACCAACTCTTGAATAGCACATAAATGGACTGCCACCATTCTCACTGACTGCACCAATGTCATGGGATACGACGAATCCCGACTGGGCTGCTGAGTCGTGTCTAACTCGAGCGTTGAAAACGCAGGAAACAAACAATCGGTCTTTCTTCGATGTCATGTAGTTTGCCGAAGATAGCTGATCATAGAACTGGCCCTTTGTATCACCCGTGCATTAAATAGTTGGACTTTAAACACTTCGGGCAATCAACTTCGACAGAGTGGGAGACGCATGCACATAACTCGACAGCCATTGCCGTGGGGTTAACTAATCATCAAGGAATTAATGCGTTCATAAACCACGGAACAGACATAGTGCTCCCGAGCATTTTCTGCCGGGTAACCAATCTGGAAGAAAATGCGCGGTGCACATGCTTCTCGGAGCTTGTATTTGTACACAAGCTTTGTCTAGCTCAAAGCTGCAACATGGACGTCGTATCAGCCCGATTCCATCGTGATCAGTTTAATGAGGGTACTCTGGCCGTTCCATGCTACAGCAATCCAGCAGCATACGTACACACCGTGTCCCGTCCGGTAACCTCCTGCGTGTACAGACATGTCACAGACTGGCAGTAGGGACGTTGGCTGGAGTCTGTGACGCACTAGGGGAACAGAAACAAACAGGGTTTGCTCGGGGGACACCAACAGAGTTCTAGATCCAAAATCCTGACTTGTAAGACAAGAAGAGGTAGGGTTTGCTTGAGGGTGTCTCTACCCGAAGCGAATTGCTCAAAAGTCTGATTCACTTTGCAATGAATTACTGCACACCTGGGCTAACGCAGTCCCGGTGCGTAGTGAACAAGACATTAGCGCCTCGTTCTGATTAGTGTTGCGCTCAGTAGGTTTCAACGTATACCACATCCTACTCCTGAGGAGTAGTGCAAGTCTCCCAGTCGTACACTGTAATAAACTGGTGATCAAAGTCGATCATTGGGTGATCGAAGTGTTCGTTGTTTGAAGCTACTGTTTCTAGCCCACTCTTTTTGTTTACAGAAACAGCAGCCACGTTGGAAGTAACACCATAATTTATGTCGTATTCATTTAGCAAAGATAGCGGGTCCCGTTCGAAGTGATGGGCACCTCCTCTGGACACATCTCTCCCTTCACCATAGGACTGTAACTAGCAAATCAACGGTTGTTTTTTGTTTTGTACTCATCCAACCTCTACCCTTCACCCAAACAGCAAAATTATCACCTTGGGACCTCCAATTTTTCTTCGTTCAACGTAGCAACCATCTGGATAGCATTTTTATAGATGCTGCCGTCCAACGTAGGAATATCTCCTTATGTTTTTCTCTTAATTTTATAAATCATTGCATGTGGCCTTATTCATATCGTAAAACCTTTGATCCACATCTAGATGACACCATAGCACACAGATGGTGCCATCGTTAACATTATTAATCAAATTTCTGTTTGTCAAGGTGTACTGAACTGTTCTTCGCTATAGCTCCGAAAACTTCGCCAGAATGCGTTGCATAACCTTCAGTTGAGATATACACTTCTTCTGGAGTATTGGTACTAGCTTACCCACCAGAAGCGAAGGGTGTTTTGGTGAGAGTTCTGTTCTCGGTTATTCACTAATGGACCAACCAGATAACATTATGTCATCATGGCTATCAAGTCATTCGTAGCATAACTGCGTCAAACAAGTTTGAATGAATAACACCACTAGGATACGAAAACTGGTAGATGCAAACATTTCGTATTGACTCATCAGTACCAAATTTACATTAACATGAAACGGTTCTTTCATACCGAACAGTTAGGGGTGGGTTGGGTGGATAGTCAATTGATGTGTTAGGAAAGGTCACTAAGTCCAGGGCAGGGTCAAGTTCACGAACAATTGTTTCTGAACACACAGGACCGGCTTCAGTCGATTGATTGCGACAGCCTCAGCAAACCGCAAGAATCTTGAACTGGGGTGACGTAATAAGATTCTGAATGTACAAGCCCGATCGGTGACGTGACCAGTGGTCAGGATGTGTCTTGCGATTGCGGACACTGGTTGTTTGCGTGGTTCCACAACATTGCCGTTCTTCGATAATGCTGAGTTCTGCACCCATTTAGGCAATTGTTCCTTCACTCTGGAAATCAAACACCTCTCGGTTATGCCTATGCAACTGGATCATTTGGTGGATTCCATATGAGACAGTGGGACGGGTGGGTAATCGGGCCCAAATATGAAACTTCCGAGCTCCTGGTGTGACCTCGTAGCTCAGCTGGTAGAGCGCTTGCCGCGTATAGGCATGGTGTTTCTGTCGCTGGTTCGAATCCAGCCGAAGCTCTGACTTTTCACAGTTGGGTCTCATCTAAATTCATAAATCTGCCAAACTACTTATAAGTAATACAAATTCTATGCTCAGCAGTGGCGTTGGTGGATTCCAGCGTGAACTGATCGAGAAATCCTGCTTGGGCAGTCAATCGGCTGGATCATTTGGTGGATTCCATATGAGACAGTGGGACGGGTGGGTAATCGGGTCCAAATGTGAAATTTCCGACCGCCTTTAAAAGGCCATTCTATATAAACCTTCTTTTTTCTTACAGTGACCACCGGTTCGGATGGCGAGTTCGTGTGAGTTCGAGACTGATAATTGTGTGCCGTTTTTAGACATACTCATAAGTCGCCGGAAAGATGGAGCTATCAAGAGAGGTGTTTATAGGAAATCCACGTGGTCCAGTCAATACCTAAACTTTAGTAGCTTCACACCGCTCCATCAAAAGCGCGCACTAGTGAATGCACTATTCACACGCGCAAGTCAAATCTGTACACAAGACAATCTTGTGGAGGAATTAGAGTTGATCACGACTGTATTACGATCAAATGGTTGCCAAAAAGGTTCACTGAAAGACAAAGTAGACCGAAACCACCGTCCGAACCGGTGGTCATTGTAAGAAAGAAGGTTTATACAGAATTGCCTTTTAAAGGCGATTATAGTATGTATCAAACAACACAAAGGCTGATTAATTAGATTAAACGAACATTCAACGCAGCTGAACTTTGTGTAATAGCTCGAACCCAAAAGTTGCTTCTGCCTTCAATCAAAGGAGATCAACCTGTCGATGCTACCTCACACTGTATCTACCAATTTACATGTAACTGCAAAGAAAGTTACATAGGCATAACCGAGAGGTGTTTGATTTCCAGAGTGAAGGAACAATTGCCTAAATGGGTGCAGAACTCAGCATTATCGAAGAACGGCAATGTTGTGGAACCACGCAAACAACCAGTGTCCGCAATCGCAAGACACATCCTGACCACTGGTCACGTCACCGATCGGGCTTGTACATTCAGAATCTTATTACGTCACCCCAGTTCAAGATTCTTGCGGTTTGCTGAGGCTGTCGCAATCAATCGACTGAAGCCGGTCCTGTGTGTTCAGAAACAATTGTTTGTGAACTTGACCCTGCCCTGGACTTAGTGACCTTTCCTAACACATCAGTTGACTATCCACCCAACCCACCCCTAACTGTTCGGTATGAAAGAACCGTTTCATGTTAATGTAAATTTGGTACTGATGAGTCAATACGAAATGTTTGCATCTCCCAGTTTTTGTGTTCTAACGGTGTCGTTCAAACTTCTGAAAGGAACGAACTGTTTTAAATCTTAATGAGACAACAATGAGGTGAACAGTAAGACCCCTGGTGTTGTCACGCTAACCCTATGAGTAACAATGATCGCAGTAACCGTATGGTCTTGAAAAGTTTCTTTTGGACGCATGATTATGGCCTGTCTAACTTAATTTTGATTGACTTCACGGTGGCCGCAATACGAGGTCTGACCCCATCAAAATAGCGAAAGGTCAAGATACGAATGACGTGCAATCTGAGCTGTCACGGCATCCGCGTTTAACTGGTGTCTTAGCTTCGTAGCTAGTTCGTATTATCCATGTCTTCGGATTGCGCATTCACTGGGCTTGATCCTGTGTGGTTGGTACGTATCAGCCTGGAGTCGCAACATGGTCGTCCCCACGTCGTACGTCATTACGCTCATTCGACGCTCTTTCACACTGATCTATAGACGGTAGCTGAACGGTCGGCTACCCAACAGGTCTTCTGCGACCGGTGCATAGCCTGGAACAGCCAGTCAGAGACACGCTGTTGAACTGTACCTGCGTGGTTAATTCACGATTACAGTTTAACTGGCGTTGCGGTGATTATGAAACCTTGGTGAATGCAAGTCGAAGTTCGGGTAGAAGATAAGTTTGATAAAAATTTTAACTATGGCAATCAAATCATTGGACTGACCAAAGGTTGACCTGAGATGGTAACTGAAGAAACCTTGTAAAAACCAATCGGTTGAACAAGTTAGCGAAACTTTGGATAGGTAGTGAATATCGGTGTTGATTTCCTCAGAACACTGTGAATGTGACTGACCGTGTTAAACATGGTCCAGTTCATTCTCGTTAGTGTATGGAAAATTAACAGTTGGGCAGTATTTGACATTAGTCCGCGCCAGGGGATGGGAAAGAACTAATTTTTCCGGGCGATAAATTTCGTCTCAAGTGAAAGGGACCAAAGTGAACCTAAGTAAGACAATTAACTGAAACAAGTTGTTCCATTCACCATAAGTTAACGGTTTCATTTTTCAAACAATCTGCTTACAGGGTAGCATTATACGACGATCAGTTATTAAATTATGTTTCAAAGTGAAGTTTTATTTTAGGTTGACTATACTTTGCATTGAATTCAGAAGATAACGATTAGTTTGTGGCGAACACTACTCACATTCGATCAGAGTCGTTGCATTCAGATAAGCCTTTTGGCCGGCCCACTTCGTAAGGAACTACCAGATTAGGGTTTCACTCTCACTAGACCCCATCAGTTGTATTAGTCTCAATAACACGAGAGTGGGAGTGCGAATTCCTTCTCGGACAAGGATATGCATTACCGATGATCTCTACTAAGAACGGAACTCGAATCTGGTAATTCCTTACGAAGTGGGCCGGTCGAAAGGCTTATCTGAATGCTACGACTGTGATCGTATGTGAGTGTTGTTCAATTTGGCCATACTTATGGAACTCATATGATGACAGAGCTGTAGGTTGTAACCATGACTACATATCCGTGGAATGTAATTTGAATGACCTGTGTGATTTAACCTTCCAAACTGATGATGCGAAATTTCCAAATTTCACCAAGTACATACGCGCAAAATGTTGTATCTTACAAGAAAACGTGGGCTTACAAAGCAGACGTATGATATCGTCCCTTCAAAAACCAATGATGAAGCCGGCTGTGAATATCTCTTTCCCCTTTAGGTGTGACAAAGCGAAACTGATATACAGACGCGTTCTATTTGAAATAGAGTGTACCATCTACTTCCAAACCAGCTGGCTAACAATTGTGAGGTACGGCTGGCAGGCCACCGTAAACACACCGCATTACGTGACAGTAAGTGAGTGTAAAAGGTAGCCTTATTTCACTCTATTCACTTGTCAATGCCTTAAATCATGAGATCGCTTTGATTACCTATGAAGAAGACCCTCAGTTTTCTTGTATTTATACACTTCTAATGTGACAGTAATAGGTCGTAACGATGCAATTTCACGAACGCCCGCTCTTGTTCTATCCTTGGCGAAGCAGGCTATGAAACTGAGAAGCTAGACAAATGTGACAATATTTTATCAACAGTTGTTTAAGCAACTTCAAGACAGGTTCACTTACCCGCGTGGACAGAAACAGACTGAGTCTGTTCAGTTCAGCTGCGAGTGAATTAGTAAACAGCGTGAGGAATAGAATAGTTATGTGTATTACGTTGGGGACTATGTAGAACTGATCATTTGGGGGTTGAATCAGGCGCAGCTAGTTCGTACGTACGAGGCTGCCCAGTTAAACTTGGTTCAAAATGTAACAGGCAAGCCAGAAGATGAAAGACGGGAATCGGGAAGGAACGTTTATATGCCAACTGACGTCTAAAATACAGAATAGAGGGTGAAAACACACCTACTGATTAGTCTCATTCATTTGATCAATTGGCACGACTTTGACAGTATACTCTGTAACGAATAGGAAAACAGAAAATAAGACAACCGAAACAGAACAGCGTGTCGTATCGATTTCAATTTCCCGCTATACAAACAAACAAGAGATCCGTTTTTCCTAATTGCGAGCACACGTTATTTAACCAATCTCGCCCTCTTGTAATCTATAAGTTCATCTGCAGTTGCACTGAAAAGAACAGACTGATGCCTATCTCTGCAAATAACGGAATATATGCGAACAATACTAAAAAAACAACTGACGATATAATAATACCAAAACAGTCGACCAGTTGCTGGAAATCACACATCATCAACTGTTAAAAATGTCATGACAACATGCAACTAAGCTGACTCACTTAGCACTTCCAAAGTGTAGTTATTAAATCAGAGCCCAAAACTACCGGTCTTTACGTATTACTAGCGCGGAATTCTGGTTTCTATAAGTTGAGCGTCGTCCATAACAAATGGCAGTTTGTACACTTCTATGGACTTTTCAGTCAGCCGCTGTCGGAAAGAAGCATTAAACTCCACGCTCACACGTCAACAGTGCATATCTTTGACACATGAAGGACCTGAAATCCGGCTGCGTTTTTATGAGGCAAACGTGTTGACTATTACGTCGATAACCCTATAGTAGGCACGACTGAATTATCATATATGAACAGTCAGTCACATTTGCTTGTGCGTATTGCCCAGATCACAGGATCGTCTCGAGAGGATATAAACACACTGTCCTTTGAACTCCAGTCGATGGCCCCTCGAATAGGACTACTCTCCAAATTGAAATCCCAGAAATCACCGTACGTTTTGAGTGATACTTCTCGTGAAT
>LUCH01001335.1:26674-47068 GCA_013368495.1 Paragonimus heterotremus
ATGTTATTGTAAATTTGGTACTGATGAGTCAATACGAAATGCCTGCATCTATAAGTTTTCGTGTTCTGATGTTGTTGTTCAAATTCCAAAGTTCTCAAAAAATTGGTAGTGAACTCTACAAGGAAACGAAGTTGGATAATTGTTTTGAAAACTCATCGCGAAGTCGGTACAACTGTGTTTGTCAAACGAAGTTATAACAATGTGTGAGCACATCAAAGTGGTTTAGCAGAATTTCACTGGATCAGGTGGACCGCTATAATATTCCAAGTATCCGGGGACTAGCCACTCGGATAACTAATCACTAACTCAATAATGAGTTATTTGGAGTTCCAACTACAAATATGCCACAAACTTTCTATTGGACTTTGGATGACCATGCAGATCAGTGTTGTGATTTTTGGCCGAGGCGAGTGCAGGGATTGCATAATTTATTTGTATGGTCTGGCCAATATGAGATGGTTGACCGGAGCTGTGTAGACCAAACGGAATGTCCGAGTAGAGAGAACTAGGTGATCATTATAAACTAAATGTGCAGTGACAGACTATCGTTATTCATGTGTCCCGTTGCCACTAGGTACCTCCGTGTCTTCAGAGCTATCCCTGAGCGTGCCAATATCCTCGTGGCACGTCCCGACGACAGCACGAACATGGTCATTGTGAGACGGGAAGAGTGCACTAATAAAATGTTGGAGATTCGCTTGTATCGAATTAAACTTAACAAACCCGAGATTGAGCACAACAAAATACTTCTGACGAAAGATGAAATCAAACACAGTCTCAGACGACCTTCGCAATCAGGAGTAGTTGCAGATTTACAGTTTGAACTACTCAAATCCAATAACTATCTCACCTTTTTCTATAAGGTCCACTCCGAATCTAAAAGCCAACTCATCCCCTGAGGTCTAATTCCAAAATGTGCAATTTCACGTACCACGCAACAGCGAAACGGCAAGCACAACAACATGACTCAATTCGACGACAACTGTGTTCACACTGCCCAACAGATATGCTCGATTTTGCTGCGGACCTAGATAATATGTTCGCTAGTTGTCTATTCATCGTTCATGATGTTCATTTGTGTGAAATTGTCAAAGTTAATTGTCACCGTATCGATAAACCGAATATTCAGTTCAGCATACGCACATCTAAGTTGAAAGAACCGTTTCTGCAGTGAATTGTCAAAGTCCATTATAACCTTCTCAATAAACGAACAAATAGTGTCAGTGCAATTTCCAGTGTTCCAACTATTAGCGGATATTTTCATGTTTAAACTGGAGTTTCGACAAGCAGACCACAATAGTGATAACTTATGTTCGTATCGTCGATAGGCAAAGAATATTTTTGTTCTATTGGATTATCAACTTGAATTACCTGCTGCCGATCACTTGTTCTTTCCAGCGAATTTCACGTTTACATCTGAAATAGGCTGAGGAAACACGTTTCACTTTCCACATGTCAACTTGAATAGTCACCCAGGTGGTAGTCAATAACGCTGTGTTTATCATAAAGCAACATGGATCAGGAAACGCACGAATTTTGATAGGTTTTTTCGTTTGAAGCGAATGGGAAACCGTATCAGCTGCCCGACATTCAGACCAACGAGAAAAATGGTTATCTAATTAGTGTGAAAGCCTGAAGTATGATTGTAACCGGGCTACGTTGTCCGACTAACACCGTTAGGAAGGAAGCCATATTCATTCACCTTCTATTTTAGAGTGTTACTGCAGGAGGGACGTACAACCACTGTTTTTCACGCACCCAGGCACACATTCTCGGCGGCAGCTTCACGTGGTTGGTTCACCACATCTTGCGTGCCGACTCTGAACCTGGAACACAAGCTGTCTGTCCTCGATCAGCTCGCCATTATGTGCTTATCCTCGTTCTATAGTACTACACAGTACATGGGTCGTAGGACAGGACGTCCATTGAATGGGATCGGGAAAAATCACCTAGCGTGATTGGGAAGATAATTGGCCAAATCAGTGAAAAGTTCAATCGTTGAACATTTAGCTGACGAGGATCACCCAGTTCTCCCTACTCGGACATTCCATGTGGCCTACACAGCTACGGTCAACCATCTCATTGGCCAGACCATACAAACAAATTGTGCAATTCCTGCACTCGCCACTGCCACAGGTCACACCACTGATCAGCATGGTCATCCAAAGTCCAATGGAAACTTTATGGCATATTTGTAGTTGGAACTCCAAATAACTCATTATTGAGACTGGTGGTTAGCTGTCCGAGTGGTCAGATTACAGATGTTATACATTTTGTAATTTCAAACTTATCAGGCATGTGCTCCAATGGATTATTAAATGTAAGCCGCCAGTGATTGAGGAGACCCTTTAACAAGTTCGTGTTGAACCTCGGTGAAATTCTGGATTATTCCTATGCATCCGATCTATTGTTGGTTTATCTTATACAGTCTTCCGGCAGTTCATCAATGCAATCGTGATCTTTCGACTAACTAGGGCTTTGTGGATTCCTGAACAGTTGGTCTCACACCTAATGCTATCCAAAACATGAATGCCGTGGAAAGTTGATGCATGAAACGATCTATGTTGCCTTCAACTTGATACTGGTATCTAACTTAAACTGGTACTTAATAAGTTGTACGTGTTGACAGCGCCTGATCTCAAGTATGAACTAAACCAATTTTCGGGATAGTTTGGAGGCAGCAAACAACCAGGGATACCTGCAAATCACTGGATTGCCTTGATGGTCTAATAATGTCGGAATATATATGAATTTTAACGACCGCCGTTCTGAAACGATGAACGTAGAAAATCTGATACGTCTATATATGAGTCTCTGAAATTATCGTTTCTTTTAGTTTCCATCTCTCAGAACACTTTACATTCCCCGCAATGCACTAATCTCGAATGTCATTCGGTTCCTGACAGCATCAACCAGCTTCGTCAATGCATGCAGTGATTAATCCTGGTACACATATGCCAAATACTGTCAGACAAAGATGTTACAACAAACTATTGAACACGCTTCTGAAGCGATTTGGAAAAATCGAATCGAAAATTGTTCGTATGAGGTTACTTACTGGAGGATTTGACTCTGGTGTGAAAACTACACCTGGTTGGAGTTGATCCTGCAGTGCGCACTCGGGCTGTCTTGCAAACGTTTCTTTACAAGGTCTGTCGCGCTTAGCACATAATTCATCGTGCCTGTATAACGAGTTCGTTTGTCCCACGTGTAAAATGAGCTATAAGCTTTCGGTTCGCATTCAATAAAACTCAGACTGGCTTGCTCGTTCTAGAGAGACATACGTCACCTCTTTTGCTCAACCAGCGTTTGCCGACTCAAGTCTCCTGGAAACACTGTGTTCTATAACCGCATGCAATTCATGTGCGCTGATTTGAAAATCTCTGATTCTCAAGCCAGATCGAATATCCAGTCCTCCTCTGTAACCGACGTAACAGTCAAATATGTTCATTCGAATCTATCTAAGGCCAACTGGAATAGACAAGATTAAGAAATTTCGTTCAATGATGTTTCTGAAATTTTACGATGCATTAGACCAAAGCATGATGAGGCATTGCTTTTCCGAAGTTACAACTACAAGTTGATTATGTGCTTTCTGAAAGTTTCACAGCTGACAAATTGAAGCAGTTAACAATAGTGATTTGAAGACAGATAACCGTGTGATACATGCAGATGTTAAAAACACAATCGATCACATGTTTTGGAGAGTGTTGCCCATGTTCACTCTCAGCTTACAGAGTTCTGTTGCTACCAATTTCGTTTATAAAACGTTACACATTTCTCTTGCTTCTTCTCAGTCATTGTGTTGAACTTGCTGTTATTCTGACAGCGACTTGTCTGGATTCCAGAGAATGAAATTCCAAGACCACAAGGCACTCAAAAGTCAGCCCATATCACCTCAGCATTTTTGTATCATTCTGACCAGTCTGAGGATTTTGACTGATAATTTTGTCCAGACCTAGTTGAATTGTGAGTTGATCGATTGAATAAATCAGCAGTTTGAGATCACTGCACTACCATTCAATTCATCACGAGTATTTGTATCTGATCTGTTTTATTTCTGCCAAAGTTTACTGTTCGGAAAGCGATACTGATCTACTGCAAAATTTATTGTTGATTCTTACGTTTAGTATTCTTTCCTTTATCTTTCGGAACGAAACCCATTTTACTGGTCACATAATTTCTCTTTACTTGTGTCCCGGATTTTAATTGAACACTTGAATCGCACATGTACACGAAAACGCGATAGAGCAAGTGATGCTGGACATGGCGTCCTAATTCTGGAGACACATCCAAGACATAAGTCACACTATCTACCCGACCAAACTGTTCACTTTGTTGCTATGGTCTCAACTCCTAAAATACTGACCATAATTGAAGCCCTATTAATAATGTAGAGACCTCTAATACTGTGTGCACATAATTTATTAGCTAACGTCATCCATCGACATGGCATCGGACAGTTTGATCATAAATCAATTCACTTCATCTATTGTCAGTCACGTATACTGTTTTTGCCTACTACGCGTCAAACGTTGCCGGAGTTCTAGTCCCGGCAATGGCAAAGATTTGCACTAACGACGAACATTAACGAGAGCAGAACTCGAGTCTAGTGCTTCCGCTGTTCGAAAGAGGCCGACCGAAAAGTCTACGGGAATGCGATAGTTGCGATCAGTTGTGGATGAAGATCAGTCTATATAAATTGAAGTGTCAGTATTCGGCAACATTTGTTCTCTTGATGTTTTTGTTTCGAATCACAGAAACGCAGTGTCCGACATGGCATATGTTATGGCCCTCAACGATATTTTGAGCTTTCTTGGGTGCCCAGCCTTGAACTGTTCTATAGACTGCCTTGGGGTGATAACCAACAAACATCATTTCCTGGTCCGTGTTTCATGATTCAGCTTTATCATAGAATATATCCACCCCATATGAGTAGTTAAGATTTAAACTTCCTTTCACAGCATGACCATCAGATATTCCTAATTCTCTGTGACTTCCAGCTGTACTAATATATTTGTTGCAGGTTACCGGCACTTCTCGTGAGGTAATCAAGTACACATAAGATTGTATCCTGAGAGTTCATTCTCTGTTCTCTTCTTTCTCTGCAAACACGTCCAAATGGTGAATATGGATTCAGATGGCATAAACAAATTCCTGGGTTTCCGCAGGATATTTGCTTGCTCTGTGTGTGTGTCAAGCGGACAGCGATAGAGAGGCTATCTACTTTTTGTAAATTGCCGGAAGTATTTTTCAAACAATCAAACCAGTCGAACCTATGATGATATAGCGTTGATCTTACACAATATAACGCGTTGCTGTATGTGAATCGTTTGAATCCCAGATTGATAACTACTGAGCCGCTGTTTCTACGAACAATTCCTGCAATGCTGAACGTGATCGAAAATGAACACAGTTTTATTATAGCTGCATGTGTTATGGTTTGCGAAACCGGCACCACAGCGACTGATCCGGATTGCACGTCAGTTAACAGAAACAGATGATTCCACTGGGTGAACTGAAGTCGTAAACGTGAATATGCTTCCAAGTCTTATCGTGTCAGTGCTATGAAATATTTGGACCCGGTCTGTTATTATGTCACCTTGCTGGATAGAAAAAGCATGCGTTAACACGCTGTTCATGCCACCATCTACTTTTGATCGTGGAAACTGACCTGATGGTGATGTCCATTCCTAATTAAACATTAGGAAACTTACCTATAACTTGTAGATAAGCTCCTTTTAGAGGAAAAAGTCAACACTCACGAAACACGACAGTCAAATTAACTCAGTTCATTTTTACAAGATTGGAAAAGATGCAATTCAACGGTCATTTCAAAAGGCATTTCGATAGCCAAGTCTGACCATTAAGAGTATGGCATCACGAACAATTCATTGACGGGATTATGAACGGTATTAGTTAAAAAGTAGCATACCGAAACGTTGTGTCAGATAAGTTATTTCACAGATAGGGAACTATCTTGCAGCATCTCTGTGTGAGCGCTTTGAGGCATAAGCTGCACAGCTGTGTATTCCAGAACTATACGTGATCTCGCGAGTATGGACGTTCAACATCAGTGCTAATGTTCGCATTCTGGTATGCTTTTGTACTTACTATCAATCATTGAACTGTTCATTGAGGTCGTCATAGTTGATACTATAAGTAATACAAAGGAACAAGGTTGATTGTTGCCGGTGAGTTTAGGGTCTCTGAAACTCAGCAGACTTCCTTAGATATAACACGTAAACTGCATTTATTGAGTCGAAGTCAAAAACAACGTACTGAATTGTAAAAACCTTATACTTTGTACTTTCCGCTTCAGCTGCATTTAGTGTCAAGCGTTGGAACCGACCATCAGCTACGTCACTGGCTCTGAACATTTACCACTTATAACTCTACAAGGTGTGGATCATGGACGGTGGCGGACGGTTCGAAAGTTGACTGGAAAGCCCTTGTCATCTATGAGAGACAGTGTGAGTTGGCAGTAGGCATCTGTGTGAAGAAATGGAGTGAGAGAGTTGAGGGAAACGCTGCTTTTGCGCAATTTCAAACCAGCTGTTGACCAACTAATATGTTTTCTTCACTAAGCCGTGTTATTAAAATATTTGTCCTTTTACAACCAATCAGTGAAGGAATCCTAATAGACCACCGGAAATTAGGGCACCCTGGAATTAACAAATTCGACATTACAGTCAGCCAGAATTTCTGGCAGGTACATTTGTCCCGCGACATAGTAAACGTCTGCCGTTGATGAGACCAGTGCTGCTGCTTCGAACACCCCAAGGCCAAACTGAGGATCCACAACAGACAGCGAAGGTTAACAATCCAGATGGAGTAGTTAGCATGAGAGTCATAATCATTTTAACGGAATTGCAAATAGACCAATGTCGCTTGTTAGTATTGGGGAAATTTTTCATGAAATAACCCGAATCGACGTTTTCATTTCAGTTCGATGCGTCGGCCATCACCTATGACATTATCGAACAGTGGATATGTCATTAATTAGAAGCAGGATAGTTGCACTCTGGTTGGGCACCCAACTGCAGGGATACATTATTTCAGTATATTTGCCGGAATCAGAGTTTTGACGAAACCCGACCAACCGCCTACACATTCCAATGCACCAGACAGGATGATAGGATCAGTCGCTCACCCCTGTAGTTACGGAATTCCTTTGTGCACCACCACTTGCTTGGACAAGACTTGGTAGTCCCAGGGTGCGTGTTTATTTACCGAAGCTGCGAGCAAGCGTTCACAAAACGGATGCATCACATACTATGAAACGGTCGTACAGTTCAACTATCTTCCGTTATCTCTCTCCATACGGCCAGTTGAATGCAGCCAATGATGGTGGAATCCGGTTGTCAATTAGTCGACACTTTACGTTCTGCATGTTAAATGGTAGGACTGCACCTATAGAGTGTATGCCAACATCAACAGGCGTATTATGACAGAGGAATGTTCGAAACCCGGCTGAAACCTAGGGAGGAAATGTAGATAACTTAGCATACGATAATACCGAATGATTCTACAGAACTGTAAAGGCGGTGGAAACGGCTGTTTATTTTGAAACGCGTAATCTCTGACTACATGCCTGGTGAAAGTCCTCGAATCGGCGGTCACTTTTTTTGCGGTCGTCCAGTATGTTTGTATGAAACTGATCATAGATAGCAGCGATTGTCAAGGGAGAAGTGACGCAGAATGCAGCA
The DNA here is from genome assembly GCA_013368495.1 of Paragonimus heterotremus. NCBI lineage: Eukaryota > Metazoa > Platyhelminthes > Trematoda > Plagiorchiida > Troglotrematidae > Paragonimus > Paragonimus heterotremus. Next base: position 34,384 of record LUCH01001335.1, read on the forward strand.
GAGAGGGCGTTGCTTCAAGTCTAGAGGTGTGATGTAAGACAAAGTTCCAACTGAAAGAAAGCCTCTCGCATACTTTAGAGAGGAGAGAATCATTGGTTCTTTCCTTGTGTTGCAGCATCAGTGATCCTCAGGACAGAGATATCGATTGAAGATGAATCCGTTGCTTGGACGCCTATTGGCATCTGGTGTTCTCGACGACTAGTTCCCAATGAACTCTTGTTCATCTTGCTGTTGTGAGTGCTCAACTAGAATCGACTACGGAATGTCAAGTTGAATATCACTAAAATTCGATCACAGTCAGCTAACCGCCGCGGAATCATTCTCTGTTAGATTACGCATCCCTTCTCATTGTTCTTGAAGAAAGCTCGTACATACCCTGCAGTCATCGTGGCCGAAGTTCAAACCGTTGATGTCAACTTCGACTCTTGTGACATAACTATGACCGCATCTCTAGGCCAGTCATCACAAAAACCAGTAACTCGTTGTTTGAGTCGGTAACTCGTTTGTTGGGAATTATATTTCCTGTTATGTGGATCACTGGTAGTTATCTTGCTTTTGATTTAATTTTGCAGAACATATGTAGTGGCGATGGACTGATGAAGATTTATCGAATACACTTGTTCGTCGCAATTGTCTTCTGTGTCTCAGTGGGAATTTTCGCTCGATGTTTCATAAAATTCCATTGACCGTTATGGTTTAAGTTAATCCGTGATACTATCCGACCTATTCTAAGTATTTAACCGAAAGTGAACTGTTAGGATTATAGGTCTGGCACTGACACGTTTCGTAGTTTACATTAATCAAATCAAACGGTGGGGATCACAGCCCTCTAAAATTGGAGGCCTATTCAGTGTCACTAATAAATTCGTACGGGTTAACTTATGATGAATTATTACAATCACCTCAGTGCAGATGTTTCCGGAGCTAATCAGTTATTAGAATAGTGATTGCGTATTTCAGCCGAAACCACAAACACCTAGCATTGAATGAACCACCAAACGACAGTGCGGCATCAGACATATCGAAAAATATGTTTGTTCTAAACATTTCAGTACACAATATCCGTTATTTAGTCATGTATCGCCTGCCTTGCAATTCGTTCGACTTGATTTGCCGTAAGATAAATAGTATACTTACACATTATTAGTACTGTTGTGGGCGAACCACATAACAGGCACGAAGATTATTTATTGAGGGAGTCAATCCATGGAGCATACGCTTGAACACAGTAATAAACAGAATGAATTATTTACACATAATAGAGATTCAAAGATATCACGGTTGTTATGGTTGTCCAAGCCCAGTCCACGCACGAGTAACTTTCTCAACACAAAGTACGCTCCAGTGTTTCTCGTAGTTTTACCGGTTACTTTAATACACAGATACATGCCCCAATCTGATGACTGTGTAGTGGCTTGAGTAGAAAAGGATGAGTGCTTGTCCCCCATTGCAGTAGCATGGCTTTTATTCCTGAAGTTAATCCACACTGATATCACCAATTTGCTCCTTGGTACTCAGTCGAATTTCTGATTCGACAACTCATTTACCTCAAGGTTTTGTTTAGCACTTGTTTAGCACCACGTCCAACAAGGGTGATGAAACAGCCTTGATGGAAGCTGCATCGCAATTCTTGTGTTGTATTATCAAAGCGTAGATGTTTACGCTGATGATGCACGTTAAAATTTCGCAAGTAGCTGATTCACTCAGACTGACCAGACTGGCAGTTCGTACTGGAATACTTAACTAAACAAACCGATGATATTGAACGACTTGGGAAATGGGAAAAGTCTCTCCAACAAAACATTCGAAATAAGGAGTAACCTGGAACAGCTAAAGAGAAGATATTGGCGGTCCAAGTTTATTACCATAAACGTAATTGTCGATAGACAAGTGATTTTACACATATCGTCCAGTAGTGTCAAAATAAGGGGATGCTTGGTTGAAACCAGTGAGAACGGACAAGCGAATCCTTTGAGATTCTAGTTAGTCTCGCGGAAATCGGTGATTAATTTGGGAAATGACAGAATGCAGCAAAAGATCACCATAAGTAGAAATGTTAACTTGGACGTCATGAGATCAGCCCCACTTCAGGAACACAACATCTCTGGCGATGTTACACGAAGTTAGGTCATTGAATTTAATGCCTTGCATGTCGTATCACTGCGGCTGCGATTAAACCCGGATAACTTAATGAAATTACACAAGCAGAATTATCTGATGATGAGGCTCTTGGTGCAACTAATGATACTTCTTCAGCATCGGTTACTTTTACTTCTATACACAATGCAAGTGGCATCAGAGTTTTCAATTGGTGTGGTGTTGCAGCAGCCTCATTAATTAATTGTTGGGTCGTGGCGATTACTGACCGTTGCATTTCGTAGATGCAACGAGTAAACAAAGCGTTTCGTAAGTCACCTCGTGATGCTAAAATCTCAGTCATCCAGTAATATATTATACAGTATTAAAGCGCGCGACCGTCATGCCCCTGGTTATTTGGCTCGATAGATTCAGCTATCTGTCTACACACCGGAGCATTTGATTTTTGAAGCCGATCTAAACGCTCAAGCTACAGCTGTGGAATCGTAGAGCTTCTTCTACATTTTATACGAACTGAGTTTCCTAAAAGTTACCGGTATACCGAACATTTTACATTATTCCATTGCTTACATGAACAAAAACATTAGTCTTTTCCACTCACTTTAACTGGTGTGAAAACTAACGGCAGCACCATAGCAATTATGACAGTGTAAAGATTCGTGGCAGTCGCCTAGGAAAGAAAATAGGAAAAAGGTAATCGAGACTGTTATGTCCTAATCGTGGATAAAATCTTCACGTTGGTCATTGTCCTTAGTTTTGGTACCCAAATTATGAACCATCACAGTGTCTTTATATCGGAGTGTGTTTCGTGTAGTTTGTCGTAACACCAACCAATCAGTAAAGGCATGTAGTTCGAGGATGTTTTACTTATTGGGCATAGGGTGCATGAAGTAATTCTCCAGCTGTGATTAGTTTGGCAAATACTCATAATATCATCAACACCAAAATGAACTACGGTGGCCCGTTAAAAGAAACTATGCTCCCGATTTATAGTCCCATCCAATCGACGTCGTGTCACGATTATTGTGATCAAGCGATTTCAGTCGAGTAGAAGAGTGGATTATAAAAGCGGACAGACAAAATAACATCGTCATTAAAATATACCAGTATTCTAACGCAGAGTGAATGAGTATTGTCCTCTCTCCGTCGCAATGGTAACCGACACAAACACAGACACAACAGGTGGTTTGATTATTAAGGATAAAAAAGCTATAAACAAAATGTCAGTCGCCGTAGAGTCGCAGGTTGGGAAGGAAACAATGAGCGTCGATACCAGAGAAGAGGAAGACGAGGTTCACGTCTCTGACCAGTAATGAAGAGAGTGTACAACTGTACCAGCGTAAGAGTAGAATTCATCAAAAACAGTTCTGTCCACTCAAACCGAAATTGTTTTACATGGTTTCTACTGGGAGTCTCAATTGTATAAAATAATATTGATAGTGTTTCCTTACGCCGGGTCCTCTGAGTATGATGGGACTTGCTCTAGGATGCATGTCTATAGTTGGACTGTAACAGCGGGAAACATTTTCTCAGTATTAGAGGAAGGTTTCTATAGACCAATATGATACGCAGATGCGATTGAAACTGGTCGCCACAAAAGCGTCTTATTGTGGCGAGTTTCGCTAAACATATTTCTCATTCCCGTTGTTTTATTACATTGTTGGCAATAAGTTGTACATTTGCGCTCGAGGGATAAACTACGGGTTTTGGTTGGTTCGGTTTCTAGTACTAGGACTTCGGAGCTGGCTTTGGGTTTGAGCTTAATTTACTACTTGATTTCTTTATTGCCGGAATCATCACACTTATGTATCGGGGTTAATTGACTGTCATGATGTGCCAGAAGTTGTGTTGTGATAAGGAGTCCAATTTCATAGACATGGAATCAGAGTTAAAAAACATTTACTTGCCTTTGACCAAGGCGAAATGCATCGGAATTCAGTGGTTGCTGATACTGTAATCTTCTCGCTGCTAGTGACAATGAACACACCATTTGCATTGGCTTGGGTGTTGGGAGACCATGCCAATTTCGGAAACCGGTGCTTAAGTTTCTTCATGCTTTGTGTTTGACGACAACCTTGTGTGTTAGAATGTGGGTTACCACGCTCTTCCTCTCATGTGGCTCCAGTTCAGTTAACCATTTTTCTTCTTACAGTCGAAATCCTTCTGGTTTTATGAACGCTGACGCAGCCACTCGAAATGCATGCGCTACAAGTACCGCTCAACAAGTCAACGATTTCTGTGATTTCTACCGAAAGAGGAGTCCTATTCGAGGGGTCATGAATTGGAGTTAACCCACGGTAACTGTGTCTCCTCTCGAGGCGATCGGGCAATCTGATCGCTACTCACAAGCGAAAGTGATTGAGTGTTCACATATGATAATTCGGTCAAGCCGAATGTGAGGGCAATGGCGCGGTGGTAAACACGGTTGCCTCATAACCAGCGTGACCCTGGTTACAGTCCCGGCATTGGCAATGATACGCACTACTGACAAGCCCTAATCAGAGCGAATCTTGAGTCTAGCGCTTTTGCTGTTCGAAATGGGCCGACTGGAAAATCTATGGGAATGCGACAGCTGCAATCAATTGTGGGTGATGTTCAGTCGATATGAAATGTTCCTTTCACCGAGAGTTATTTTCCAAAGATCAATAATTCTTAGTAGTTTGCTGCGGATAACTGTTAAGTTAGCATTGCGCACATGGCTGGTACTGAAACAAAAAAACATACGAATAACTGATTTACTGAGTGTATACACTAGAGAGGTTACAACTAGGTTTGGACGAGTAGCTAAGAAGGCCCAGGATGCGACCGTCAGGGTTGCCAGCAGGCCAGAAGTCTGTGATGCCGCCGGAGTGCATATACCGGAATTATTCAGAGGAGTAAACCTGGTCGCATGCGGTGAACATACTGCAGGCAAGGATCCTTATGACCTTATGCAAAATATGACTTAAGATTTCGAAAATAATGTCATATATAGTAATGCAGGCAGGCTGGAATTATCCGCAGGTCAGTGCACAGACATTTCTAGTAGAGTATGGTAGTCATAAGTTTTCGATCAATGTGAGGACCATTTATGGCCAGGCATCTGTGGCCTAAGTTGGTCCATTTGTGTGTTTTGATACCATGCTTCTTTCAGAGGCCAGTTCTAAAGTAGTTGCATGCGCTGAATTTTCAAGAATCGCCATATGTTGGTCAAAAAACCGGTGCATATTATGACGTAAGATTTTGGAAAGAATGGCATACATCGTATAACAGGCGGTCTGCAGTTAGCTACAGGTCGGCGCATGGGTGCTTCTATGATAATACTGCTATCACAACTGTTTGGTCAACGTGAGGACTACCTGTGGTCAATCATCTGTGGCTTGAACTTGTTTATGCCGACCCAGCTTGTGACTGGTGCTACAATTCCCAGACGCCGCAGATTGCAGAGTACCGGCACCAAGAATTACATGCGAGCTCCTACTGAAGCGTTCTTTCTTACAGTGTTGAAACTAGCAAGGGGAAACTTCTGCACGTTGAAGGACACGGGTGGAGAACACACAAGTTGTACGACATTAGTGACATTGCAAATTGCTCTCGGCGCAGAGCCCAAACAGGTTGACGAGAATGGAAGTAAAATAGGTTAAACTGAGCGCAGGCAATTGACCACCTCATCTGGCAGGACATCGGGAATGAGAACGATAGTAAGATGGAGTTTTGAAGTAAGTTTGAGGAGTTCGAGAACGTTCTGCGATCTTAGCAGTCAGGTGGTCCGAAATAATGCACGTAGAGTGGTATGGGAACGCGTTCAGCGTTTCAGCAAGGCAACCACTTTCGAACTGAGAGTGGGGATCGTCTAGCATCTTAGTCGGGTAACCGTAAGATGCTGTCCAGAGTTCAACGAACGCTCACATTACGGTCTGTGAGCAGACCTAGATTGTCAGGACTGTTTATAAATACCGCTTGAAACGATCTACCATCATCGATATACAGGCCACACCATTTGAAGTATGCAGAAGTTCTACAACATTGTTACGCTAGTGCGTGTGCCAAAACGGGATCTAAGGAAACGAGGGTGGAAAATTATGGGTTTCTTTACAGAGTAAACAAGATCTTGTCCAGATTTGAAGGTATTTCTGCGTATAGGGTCAGGTGTGCCTATTGAGCACAAACTTGGTCATCTCCCAGAAGCCGCGAAGGGCGACGCCATTCAGCGTGAGAATATGTGATGCAGAAAGATTGAAGGCATGACTGAGTGAGATTGTCGAGGTGAACTGTCCTACAAGATCTTTTCGAGTGATGTCGGTAACTGTAGGTCTGCAAGGTGCAGTGGTGGATGCCGGTGAAATGCACGGGAAAGATTATCAGCACGTTATGCGCCGGCCATGAGTGGGAAATAGATAGCCTGGTGACCTTCATTTGTTAATATGCGTGACAAAACAACAACCACAACGTTGTCACTGCCACAGATATATTGTAAATCCGTAAAACTTCGCGAAGTAAATTCCAAGTTGCGATCGTAACGATTGAGTAAATAGGATATCGACCGTTTTGACCGCTGAAACCCGCAAAAAACAATATTTTGAAAGCATATTGAACATGAGAAACGACTGCGTAGGTAACTGGTAATTCATAACGGAAAACGGCGTACCTGGTTTCTACCGGCAACACATTTCTGAAGAAAACGAAACTGGTCTTCAGAATCCCTTGATGAACTACTGGAGTTTGGAAGCAACAGTTTCGTCAAATGTATCTATTACTATGTTGTTGGTAGCAGTCTCTTCGAAATGATGTAGTAACGTTACAGTAGCTAGCTCGTCCTTGATGAATTTAGTGAGTCAACAACTGCTTCCGGCGATTCGACCTTGCCGTTGGTACGACTATGACGTATGTCCGTAAAAAGTTGCATGAACTCCGTACAACACGGGATGAATCGACAGTGACAGTCAACCACCCATTTAAAACAACGAAGAGAAATAAGCGTTATTAGGCACGGGAAGTTGCGAATCGCCTGGGTCTTGTCGATCAGCAGCGATATGCCGTGATGATTGAGAAGGTTTCACAGTAACTCAAATGTTGGTTGGTCAAAACAGAGTTTATCCGCTTTGACAGTGGTGTATGTTGCAAGCTGATGGAAAGGCAACCGCATAATGTTTGGCGATTTACTTCATAGGAGCTGGTTTACAGAAGTGGGTCAAAATATGTCTGGACAAGTTCGAAACACTTGGTGCTATCGTTAATATGTCACTGTAGCGTTTGCAGGGCGATCTGGATATTGAATGACATGTCGAAGCAGTCGGCAAGAGAGCGACTAAAATCTATTGATGATCACTAACCAAATTGAGGTTTGAGAACAGTATCGTTGAGACTAGCCATGACGTCCGGAATAGGCGGAGTAAGTTATTGATCACTTGCCGGGTTGTTGTTGATCGTGCGCTATTCTCCTAACGGAGGTCGGTCTACCGACGTTCTCAGCCACATAGAGACGGGAGATATCCGTAAGTTATCAATTTGATGGATGATTGCAAGTTTGAGCATATACTTGAACTCGATGAGCACTAGTTTCAATCTACCTAGGATTGGGCGACGGACGTCGGCGATATCCGACAGATCGATCTTGATAATGTGGTACAAAATTGCATCAGTCGCTGGCAGCGCCGAGGTTGGTTGCTTAAACACTGTCGAACACTGCTCGACGCGTGAGTTTTCGTAACGAATGTGTGGTACACGAGAATAGATGGGGCCGTCTAGATTGAAGTTTCTACAACAAACACTTACGTCTTAAAGCCAGTTATTCAGTGGCGCAATGCGTCGTCTGGAAGGTCAAAGCGCCTGGCAAATTCCCTTCCGGTGCTTGGCATTCGGAAGTCTGTCACGATGACGACCCTACGAAAAGTGCGACGAATATCAACGTTTATTATATCTAAATGCTGGCCACGGAAGTTGATAAACATACCGTCCGTTACACGTATGTTCGGCTACATCTGTTTATTGCGTTCGCGGGTCCACAGGAAGATGACGATCTCTGCACGAGTCTTGATGGGGTGAAGACTTTAGATTCGAAGTTTCGAATTAAGAGAAGGCTACTCCTGAGGCTAGTTACGTTGGTCTCCACCAAGTACTGCCTGGCTTCCTTACACGCTCTTTTTTGGAAAATATGGAGTGCAGCAGAAGCAATTACCACCAGTACTATATTGGTATAACACCAACGGTGGGGTTGTCATTGCGCATGAAAGGTTCTCGCTAGCGGGTTACCGACATTCTCCTAAAAACAACAAAGTCCTCAGGCACTCAGGTCACACAGCCCCTGCATCCAAGTGGCGTAGTTTCTCTTAATGACGATGGTAGAATTGTTTTGGTGGTGAACAATTTGTGGTGACGCTTCTCACGGTCGAATGGACGTACTTAAATTGGCAAGTGTTCCCACGCACCCCGAGACAGTAATACAATGCAGAAAATAAACTGTAACGGCCGAATTTTAATAGTAAACCGATAAAATAACTCAAATAATGATTGCCGTTGAAAGTTTACGCATGGACTCTCCCTTGAAGTTGGTTTCGCTGCTTATCCAAAATACAACTCCTGTTCTGACAAGTGATAATTAATGAAACATAATTTTGACGATGTATGTTTACACGTGGTTTGTTGTTTTAGTAAATAGAAATCATTTTTTGCTCAACACCATTTCTTCATATCCGTTGCAACTAATCTACGGAGGCAATCGAGGTTTGAGAATGTTCAAGTGCTAACGAATTTGAAGGTTGCGTTGAAAAAACTTAAAGGATATCAGTTTCTTGTGCTTGCTTGGTTGGAGCACGCAACGAGGTAGGGACGTTAGAACTATGTCAATATGAATGCGAGTACCACTAACGCCATGTGATAAATGTTGTATCGATGTATCGTATACAAACGATTCAGGAGCTAAAGCCACGGTTCACGACGTGATTAGTGACTACCTTTTACTAGAACCCATTTGGGCCATCTATGCGCAGTTCGTAGATGATCGCCTTGAAAATCACATGACTGTTTGGTCGGAAGGTGCGAACTGGGATTCGCAAAAGCACGTTTCCTTGCGAGTTCATCCATCGTTAATATTATTACATTACTTGACGTTTCTATGGGAATCACGCTCAGGTGAGCGAGGTCAGTGCCCATAGTTCCAAATAAAGCACATCAAAAATGGTTACTCAATATATTAAATGTAAAAGTACATTTATGCAAGGGCGCAATGAAAGGAGTAAGAGTTGTAACCTGCAAGAATTGGACCCACACACTAAAGAAGGAATAATTCCCATATTTCCCAAGATTTTATCAGACAGATTGACTGTTCCACTAACTCACAGTTTTCAAAAGTATGTACAAGATTATGTATGCGTGAATGTAATGGTCACTAGCATCAGAACGTCTTTTTGCCAGATAAGTGGTAATGTTGTGAAGACGATAAATGTGCATGAGGTTAGTTGCTGGAAGACCAGGTTGTCCTATTGACTGAAAAGCAATAGCGTTTCCCGCGATGTATGAAGTGCGCGGTACAAATCAGTTTGAGGCAACCTTATTACTAGACTTCATGACCTATGCCAGAATCATTGCATTCAATTTTGGGAATGCAGGACGCGCTTCGAAATTATTCGTGGGCTCCTGGGTGGACTGAGAACGTGCGTGAGCGTGCTGACTTTAATTGGAATATTTTGACAGGTACCACTGCTTTTTCTAACCTAGAAAGACTCAAGTAACTATTTCATTAAATGCCCGTGTTGTTCTGAAGATGCGAGGGTGTGATTAGTAGTAGGGTTTGAATAAAGGCCAGATAAAGTAACAATCCACTGTGGAGAAAACGAGCACAGAAAGGAATTAAGAATGCAGTTCAGTGTGGAGATGGACTTATGGGGAGGTAGGTTGTACTAGTTCCGTAGGACAGAGTCTGTGAACAGCAGGGAATCTCCTACAACTTTCGTGCGGATAAGGACGTGGACGGTGTTGTCAAGTGCCTCAAAAAGTAGTCATCTTGCAACTGGGGCAAAACCAAAATGCGGCGACTACAGATGTTTTGGAACACTTTGCGATTAATGGGTGCTAAGCATAACCAACTACACACTTCCACGCGACAAATTCGCTGAGATTTCTGTAAATTTTTCATCACAAAACTGTGAGAGAGTTTAATTTGGGGAGAAGTTCCGGGAGTCAGTAAACATGGGTTCCCTACCCCAATCCGTTACTGTTCGAACCTGCGAACCCTTGTCGCAGGGACTGGTAACTATGCTGTGGCTGCTGCTGTGGGTAGTATTAGTGCCAGCAAACCAACATACGGACAGAGAAGGTGACCGGAGTGGTGGGACTGTTTTCTTAAAATAGAACAACAGTATAAATTGAGAACGGACGAAAAATCTGTAACATCAACCTAGGATTTACGATTTGCCGTCTTTCTCCCTTCTCAATCGTAGTTGGACATCTTTCATCGCCACTAGGAAATATCATGATAGGAAAGTTTTCCATTTTGGACAAGTTGAAAATCAACTCAAATTTCCCTGAGGTTAAACTTTTCGGTGGAGATTCTCAGCCGCTTTCCAGGAAAACGAACAGTGACAAAAACTGTAGTGTGCGACGCCAACAATTCTGGTCATGTTCTCCGCAGAATCGCTGTCATACGCACAGGTAGCGATATCGCGCCGGCAACCACAAAACTAAGTCGTCGAAGCAACCAACCGAGTTTAACCCGAACGCCGTCCTCTGTTCCTTATTTGGCCCTGAGTCTGATCAGGCAAACTCACTAATTCACTCTCTTTTCTCCCTCCTCGCAAGCTAACAAGTAATTAACTGTGGGGACTAGTGCATAGCTTCAATGGGAATATGGCCCAGCAGCACGAACGAACAACCTTACCGATTGTAACATTAGTAACAACAATGGTTTTCTTCTGTAGGATTATTATTCAGATACAACGGGCTTTCTTGTAAGTCTTCTGTCTCTACAAGTGCACGATTACTTGTTTCCTATTAACGGTCTGTTGTTCTTGGTTTAGTTGGAGCACTTTAGTTTCACATTATTTACTGGTGGTTGTATACACCTGCGTAACAAGAGAGAAAAGTTGCATTTTCCCTCGTTATAAATCGAAGCTATTAAGTTTGATCCTTGCTCAGAGTTGACATTCAAATCTTTGAAAGGTTAAGCGGTCTAAACAACTCCCGAAATGTTCACAATGTAATGTTATTGGGGAAGTGTTTAGTGTCCCTAACGGAGTCAATGTTATAAAATGCTGGACCTGAAATTCGATCCAACAATGGAATGATTAGCTGGCTGCCAATCGTCGACCGTAGAAGAGAACTATCACATACGTGTGGCAGAGTTTTCTTCAAAAGTGTTTCATTATACCAAATCGAAAAAAACGTGCAGTGTGATCTGAGATAGTAGTTACGCAAGGTTAGTAGATTGAGACATGAAGTATTGAAAATACTACCATATATCCTTCCCAGAGCATTTACAGCGAATGTTGATGCACGAGCAGAAGAAAGAGTGAGTGAAATTGAAATAATTTTATGGAGACGAACAGGCAACTTAATGTCTATCTGTGCGTGCGATTAGATGTGGAGGGATAGAATTGGTGTCCGTGAATTGTAGTTAAAGGTTGGGGTGTGTGCGCAGTGGGGTCATAAGTACTACCTGAGTATTAACGAGCTGGAGATTCGTTGTAGACTGACGTGTTGACTTCTCCGAGAGTTGTGCAGGTTGCTTGGAAAAATAGTGCATAATAAAGAATCAGCGCTCAAGATTGCACAACTCAACAAACACGTGATGACCCTGTCTGGGATGCTCGTTATTCTGATCTAACTTACGTCTTGTAGTTTTCGGTAGTCTTATATACGGAGCTGGCTATAATCTCACTTTACATCCCGATAAACGTGCCAGTTCAATATACCCGTTTAAACAGTTTAAGATGTTCCGATACACTGATCACAGCCTGTCAAGACCGTACGAGCAGACTGCCTATGGTCCCGTTGTGCAACTCGAGTTAACCTTGAATGAGAGGTGCTGAAAATGGATCATGAAGTAGTCGATTCTTTTGACTTGCATTTTGAACATTCTGCCGGAGATCAATAACCCGCAAGGTAATGGGTACAACGCTGTATGAAGCTGAAGAGAATATCCTGAACGAGCTAGCACCTAATTTGGGGGTAAACATGAGTCTGTCCTTTGGGCAACCCCAAAGGATAGCCAGAGAACATGTTTATCTCTGGTGGCGCACATATATAAAAAGTTTTGAGTTCTCGTGTGGCGTACCTGTAGATGTCGTCTGCACACTTCAAAAATGTAAACGATGTTCCCAATTGTGCTCCTTAGCAATAATACCATCTCAACGATCCTGTGTACAGAAGTTTAACAGTTTCACCCGGAAGCGCCTCCCTTGACCGGAAAACGATTTTGTGCAGTCATACTAAGGAGACATTCCAAGAACAATTCAGAGATAACCTTCGCTACCTTACGCCTGATTAACTTCGATTCGCCCACGCTCATTGATGGCTTAAAAATCTCAACAATTATTCTGCTGAATGTCCTTTGATCTTCTGGTTCTAGAACGGTTGCCGGTCACCACGCACCAAAACAACACCTTACATTTTT
>LUCH01001335.1:55015-93065 GCA_013368495.1 Paragonimus heterotremus
CGCTTTCTGGCTTAGTGGTGGCTTTCCATCACCTCTCTACATTGACTTTGGCATTCTCTACACACATTTTTTCCCAATTTCCCTAAAGCGCAATTCCAGTCAGATTCGCAAAATCTAATGCACTATGCGGGTTGTGCAATTAGTTTACAAATACCTTCGATAAGTACATGAGGGTTTCAGCTTATAGATCCATAGCAATTGGAATAACATGAGTGTAACGGACTACCCCACTCGTTGGAACTTCCGCGCTCTCATGGGTTCAAGTATGAATTAAGACCAAACCACTAAGCAAGATGATAAAGTGTGAACAGGGCGGTGGTAATCATAAATGTATATCTGTGAGCTGAGCTTAGGCAGATTTCTTAACCGTAAGTTAATTAATTGCTGTCACTATATCCTTTTTGGTGGTGACTGGTGAATAAAACTGGATTTTCAAACGACTGTGGCTGAATGTTTGCAAATGTTGATTTGGTCTAGCTCAAATTATGTTCAGTGGTTAGCACAATTATTTTACAGCAGCCCGAAAAAAGCTCTAATCCCGGCGATGATAACGTCAAACATTGCTCTTGGAATTATAATGGTAATGTGATACGTGTGACCAGATAGATCGTTTCAAGTTTACTTCCCGAATCCAATTTCTGAACAGTGTAGATCAAAATGCTCACTTCTTATCTGACACAACCCATCGATAGTGACAGGATATTTACTAAAGCAGCAAGTGTGATTGAGATATATATGTTGGACAGTTTGTAACACATGAGAAAATAATAGATGCGGAATTATTTAGTGGTAAAAATAAAACACTGATATTTCCAGATTAATTTTATCACCATTTATTCATCTCTGTATGCTTTTAAAACAGCAACCTGATGCAGTCTTGTACGTTATCCTGGACAGAGTTGCGTCTGCAACTTGTGCACAGTTTGCGGTCAAATTTGAATAGACTGCCCGTATTATTTCAACGTTTCTCTGAATGCTGATCATAAGATTTTTGCTGCATTATTCCGTAACGCCTTCTGATGAATTTTAAACAGCTGGATGAAATTTCCGCTGCTTAATGTAATCCATTAACACAACCGGTTTTTCATTGGACCGAAAAGATGCGAGTGCATGCATTATATTGTTATTTCTGTGAAACTGCTCTCCTATTCAGAGATGTTATTAAAATAGTGAATTTCCAAAATGGGCCTTGACCCAAAGTAGATTCAACACCGAATAACGTGTTTCAGTTCACTTGACAAGTGCTCATGTTCAAGCAGCGGTAAATCAGGTTCCATGTTCTATATCACGTTTCAATGAGAATTCCCATTCGATACCGCCCTACACAAAAATAATAGGCTTTTAATCGCCATTAAGGTGTTCCTGTAACTTTACATACTCTATTCGAACCAACATCAGTGACATAGCAATTGCTATAGTGAAAAACCGTTCATTTCGATAAAGTAGCTACATCAAGCATGATAACACTTACTGAAAAAGAAAATCCTCTCGCCTTATAGAAGGCAGCTTTTCGAAACGGACTGCCTAATACATATTCGTCTGGATTGTGTTTTGCTGGCTCGTAATTTGTCGTATAATTTGCAAACGTTTTTCTAGCGGGCTATGCGGGTGCAGTAAATTACCACTTCTATTGTACGCTTTAAACACATAAGATGTCTGAGTTCAAAAGGAAAATTTTCAGTAGGAAACTGATCAAAAAGGCCTGCTTGATACTGTTCCCCTTCATTCTATTCTGACAGTGCTTGGTTTGCAGGCAATCTCCGGATTCCCTCGTCAGTTCACTAAGCTTTGTTATACGTGCCCCGTTTCGTTAAATCAGAATGCACATCTTGTTTATTCCCATCACCCTCACTGGCATCTCAATAATTGCCCCAAGGTCTGTTTCGTCAGCGCCTTATAACTCAAATGATTGTGAACGATGTCCTCAATCATCAGGAAGACGACTGTTAGGTTTATTGGTCGTTGTTTGAAGTCTACTTTGCAGATATGAACTGAGATTTGTCATATAACTTTCAGAAGTGCGCCCAAAATAAGTTGAATGAAAATAAGTAATATAGACACAAACACAAACATCGTTTCCTTAAAAAAGTAGAATAAACCAAAAAATGTTCGGATCCAAAAATATGATATTTCAGGTCCCGGAGAATAATGTTCGACGGTATGACACATGTTCGTTAGTTTCTTCAATTGTAAATGTTGAAATATGGTTAAGCATGAAACCAATCTCAGCAATTTCAGTTGGTTCGGCTATTTTGACTGACGAATTCATGACAAACACTCTCGATTGATGGGTCGTAATGTCGTATGTCATCCTCCTGCATTCCATGTCATTCAGCTAAGTTGCAAATGAAATTCTGCTTACAAATTTCATGAAGATGTAATAAATTCAATCCGTCAATCCTGTGGTCTGATTGAATCACACCATTAATTCCGCATTGAACTGAATCATGCGACTTTTTTCATGTGACTGTTTATGGTCATTTTAATGCTGATCCTTTGACATGATTCTTTAGAAGTGGTATAGCAAACAACCACATAATTCTCCAACTAATATGGTTTTTGAAGCAAATTAATTATCACAACCACAAACAACTTTCAGTAACGGATATCAGAACTAGCCACGGTTGCGAAGCTTGGCTTGCAACATTTTCAATAGTATATACTAAAATACTGTGGATTTTGAGCACCTAATCTTGACAAATTCAGTGAGCTGTTATGGTATTTTGTCATTTATTGTATCAAGGACAGTTTTGCCAATCTATAGAAAACACACAATGCTGTTGACGGTTTAACAAATAACGGATTACCCATTAGAGAACAAAACTATTTCATTGACTAAGAGGCCAGAAAGTCGCCTTTCACAGGGAAATCAATGACGACTTTGGATATAGGTTACAGTAAACTGGAGTAACGTCACGTACAAAACACAAAAATGTTCCACGACACTATAGAGGGTACCGTGTTGATTGCCGAAATATGACGAGTTAGTAATATTTGTTGGGATGTACGACGAAAAAACATTGAATCTTGGGATTTTGGAGTGGTTGCCTTGTGGATAGAGTTCGGAAGAGATCAATCACTGCTTGTTAGCAAGTAAAACAGATCTCATCATCAATAGAACGATCTAACTCAATGTTCGAAGGACATTACTCATGAATTACGGTTCTGTGTGATAAGGACGCCCTCCCTGAATCTTTGCCCGTTGCATCATCTGGTCACTCTTGGTGAGACCTATTCTGTGTGGCATTCCCCCGACTCCTGCGGCTGCAAATCTGCTTTAACCAAACTGTTCATGATCCAACTGCTCACCGAGTTCATCGCAAACTAAAGTGGTGTCAAATCTGTTATCCGCTAACACATGTGCAGTCACACCACAACCATTCAGATGGAACATCTAGCTCATTACAATCTTTTTCGTTGATGGGTTGACTATGTATAAAATTTTACCCGCCCACCAAAGACATGGTTGGCGGCATCCGAAGCGGATTAGCCATTCACAGTGACCGAAGCCAAAGGACGTCTGCGCTTCGAACCATTACCCCAAGTGGCTTGCTGTACACCACTTGCGGTTCCACTCACACACCACGTATCCGGTGTAAACCCGAAGGAATAGGACCAGTAGGTATGTGAGTGAGGCCTTTGTGTCCAGCTGGCCAATGTTGGTTAGCCAACTGAAAGGCTAGTATGAAAAGGATATCTCGTTTCTTTGGGAAATAAACAGAGAGAGACTGCAAAGACAAGATCTATAAGAAGAAGAAAGATATGTGAAATGTAATACGAGAGGCATTTCAGTATACGAGTACATGTTAGTGCAGTCCAAAGAGGATATATTAGAAAAACGGAATTCGAGGTAGAACTACGAAAAGATCAGGTAAATGATTCATCATTCGATACACCAACAAAGCTCAAGAGAAGAATGGGAAGAAGACTACAGGCATTCAGGTTTTTAAAAGAGGAGTAGATTAGTTGCCCAACGACCATAGTCCTGGCCGATGCAATAATTTACAATAATAGAATGCATATACTGATATGACGTACCTAAGCTTAAGGTACTTGTCCCTTCGCCAACAGTACACTATGAGTATGCTGGTGACCCATTAATCTTAAACGGTCGGCGCATTCGCGGCCGCACAAATTGCACCGCAATATAGCTACGACCTTCCCAACATCTAAAATCAGTTTTACAACGTGAAACATTTACCCGCACAGCATCCTGATATATTAGCTTTCGACCACAAGGACTTCGATAATCTGATTTCAGTTGTCCATACAGCATCTGCTTTGGGATACAATGACCGCCCATCCCCCACACGAACCAACCAACGGAGCTGATTCGACATCAGCACGGCTTCCATCCCGTTCATGTGCGCTCGCCGCGGTACCTCAGTATTGGGAAACATATCAGACCACAGAATACTCAAGATACGTCTTAGGTATTACAAATGAAGCGGCTCAGATAGCGCACGTTTCGCTGATACAATGTCCTTATTTCACTGCCGTACAGCAGCATATATAGCAAGGTAAAACGGTAGACAAAAAGCTTAGTGCTGAGCTTCAGGCGGCCTTCACCACACAAGCTGTCAACTGGCGGTCCACGGAGAGATCGGTGGACAGATATCTGCCCAAGTGGCAGAAATCTGTGCAGCTGCCGAGAACATATCCGTCAACAGCGATTTAAGTTGAAGGTGTACAAACAGCACCTCCACCCAGAGAAGGCTGAAATAAAGCGAATGTCTCACCTGTGTTGATATCCAGTCCAAATTTGGATACCACGGTCGCGGAAGCCGTAGCCAGTCTCTGAAATTCGTCATCGTTATGTGCAAACAGCGTGCTGTCATCTGCAAACAGAGGCATGCGCATCACTGAAGTATGCAACCGGATATGGGCGTCGAAGCGTCGAATCTTCAGTGGACCTTCATCCGTCTGGGGCTATACCTTAACACCGTCCTCCTCAGCGTCTTGGAAAACAACTGTTAGCATGACAGTCAAATCTAAACTAAATAGGCATGGAGCCAGGACACAACCCTGCTTTACGCCAGTGATAATGATTTAAAAATCACCACTTTCGCTCTCATGCCCTTATGCAACAATCTAATCAAACTGACGAACATACTAGGACTTCCAAACTCACTAAACACCGTCCACAGCGCCTCGCGGCTGATGGAATCGAAAGCCTTGGTGAAGTTGACGAAGAGGGCATACGGGGGCTGATTGCGTTCCCGGCACTTCTCCTGAGGTTGTCGAGCAGCGAACACCAGGTCGATTGTACTCCGATTCGCCCGGAATCCTCATTGCCTCTGAGGCACATTGGCCTCTAATACATCCGCTATGCCTGCGCAGCTCAGCAGACTGATGCCCCGATAGGTGTCGGAGCATTGCCTGTTACCCTTACCTTTAAACAAAGATACTACCACAGCATCCTCGAAATCTCGTGACATTACCTCCTGCTCTCAGATGGAGTGAACCAGCTGGAGCAGTGCACGGTCCATCGCCGGCCCGCCATTCTTCAGGATTTCGCCTGGCAATCCATCTTAATCTGGAGCCTTCCCGTTGCAAATTTGGTCAGTCGTTCTCTGCAATTCTAGTAAATCAGGAGCGACAACAAGTGAATGCTTGAGAGCCTGTTGCAGCAGGCTGTTTACGGTCACCAAATCGGTGGTAGAAGGATGATTTAGAAGGCTACCAAAGCGTTTGCGCCAGACTTTCATGATGTCCTTGGGTTGGTTAATCGAACAACCGGTGTGTATGAATGTGGCTTCACCTAGTCCTATTGTAGACGGTTAGTTCGTGTGTTAAATAATTACGGTCGTGAGGTTTCCATGTTTTTAGATTGTCATGCGCCTGTTTGTGATGAACCAGTCATTCATTTACACGTCACTCTTCCTGATGAAATGTCCGGCTCGAATGGGTATACGCTAGGCCCTCGGCCACTGACAATATAAAACGCCTTACCTGAAGTGAAATCAATAAGTGAGCCACATCACTCAGCGGCACTCAAAATTACCGTCAGTGAAAAGTGCGTGGGACCTGCAAGTGCGTTAAACAACGCCTGGGAATGTTTGGGTTGAGCGACCTCGAAGAATGGAATAGTAAATGGATCGTTAGAAAATGGGAAAGCATCTGTTGCGTATAATCAGTTGCACGACTGAAAAAATTGGCACTGAGTTTATATCAGGTCTTTTATTGCAGACGTATACAAAATCGTGCCTACAGAACAAACAAGCGGGAAAACATGGTTACAACCGGGATCCTAAGGTAAGCCGCACGACCGTTCGTCACTACGCTGTCGATTTATACTGAATATGAGCAAACTCAAACTGTCAAAATGCAAACCGAAGATGAATCATTAAAAAGTGTTTCTTGTCCACAAATAAGAACACGCTGGTTACAATGATGCCTCAAGAATTTATTTATCAAGTAAACAATAAATTATCGAACAATCAACATAAAGACTACGATGTTTAGTGACTGTAACCTACAAATGCAACTGCAATCGGATATACCGATTGTTCACTGCCACTTACAAAATTGGATATTCCATTTTGAAGATTTAGGGGCAACAAACATTGGTATGATTGGTATGCAGATTGAAAATAATAAAGTGTTTCGAGCAAGTTGTAGCATCACAATGTTGCAACCACCTCGCTGGAGTGTCCTCAGCATTGTTGTCACATGCATATATTGAAATTGTTTTACGTGGATGAATAATAACAATATGTATATATGTGTGTGTATACAGCAAACAATGGAGAAATTATATATTCCTGTTGTTGTAATCTGTTTGCTAATTCCTCTCAATCAAAACGGTTTCATGAAAAAAGAATGCAATTTTAATGTCAGAGGATGTAATAATCCATAACTGCTCTACCTGCGACTTCAACTCGATGCTCAGGAAATGGCAAAACCAAAACATTCGGAGTATTTGAAGGAATGGGTTGAAAAGTCATTTCGTTTATTTAGAGTAGGTCGGACTGCTCACAGAGAAGGGAACAGATGATCCATTAACTTAGGAAACTGCGTTGGGAGAAAGACGAATCAAGAGTAGTTGCATCCTTGCATATATTTCAGAGTGCCTTATAAATCCTGATATCAGATGGAGGTTTGAATTTTTCAGATTAACTATCGAGTAACGCTACCGAAATGATTAGTCAGAAAAGTCCCATAACTGGTCTCATTCTGACCAAATTTCAGGAAAATATTCATTCATCCTCTCCGCATTTTCAGCCTGTTTCCTATAATTAGTTTTGTACATATTTGGAAAAACAATATCTAGCAGTCAAGCTGATCTTAATTCACCTCACTGAATTCTTATTCCTGTTCGCTAGAAACATCAAAGCTAGTCCGCAAGTTTAGGACCGAGATCCAGCCGTGGATAGTGTTCATTGTGAACTTGCTATTCCACCAAATGTTATTGACAACATGAGCTAGATGTACCATAAAAACATTTACCTTATTACAAAACTTTTAGTGGCTCTGCAAAAGTAGAGATCACATTTTGACTTGATTAGACTACTTAATCAAAACGGTAGGGAGATGAATAACCTACTGAATAACTGCAAATCAATTATTTCAGACACAGATAAACGTATGGAGAAAGGCTTTCAATACTGTATGTGAAAAGCATTTCCCAAAGAACAGGATGAGCACACTAACCGATGATATGAACGTTGGCTATGACAACAGTGGGGAATTCATAATTTTTCTGTGAACAAAGGTTCGGAAACAGCAACCGGATAGCAAGTGATTCAGCTGTGTCCAGCATCCGTTGTCTGACAAACAAGAGTTATATGGCCGAAACTATGTAGAACACATCAAACATCAGATTGGGGTGAACAGGGTGATCATTATGAGCTGGGTGTGGCACGATCGCACTGTTCACAGGTTTTATCGAACAGTCCCCCAGTCACGTCGGATGATAATCTTGGATTCGAATGAACAAACACCTCGTCCTTTGACCCAAATAGTGTGCCGTAAAATAACAGGAGGACAAGTACACATTTACTAGGTGATCAAGGACAGGGCGCTTGTTCTTCATGTTTAGAATCAACATGAGAGATAAGCGGAACCAACTACGTAGCGCTGCCGCGAGTAATGCCTGGCTGGGTGTTCAAAAAACCTATGGTTGAACGTCTCTTTTGCAATGTCACTCTTAAATGAGAGGCGATCGTATGAAACTTTGTTCCTCCTCTTGTTGAACGGACACTGTGGTTTGGTTACAATCATGTCTCGAGCGAAAACAGCACTCGGGTAGCCGTATTCTTTTGATACACTGATGATTGTCTTTGGACTCTGGTCTACCGGGTCTAACAAAAAAGATGATCATTGGTCTGATGGTTAGGTGGGTGGTGAGATTTCAATTTTGCAGCATATTTGCCTGGTCGACATGCTCACACGTGAAACTGACAGTTTTTGGGTAACTGTGAATAATGGTGGTGTTGTTTCTAACTTGGGTTGATGGTTTTGGTATTGGTACGTTCTCCGAGCTTGGCATTTCGGTTGCGAAGGTTTCATCACCAAAGCGAGGTGACATCATCTGCGTGTAAGTGTTTTAACGTATAGCTTTTTTGAGCGTGAAGTTTAGTGAAGTTCGGTGAATGCCAGTTCATATGTGGTAGAGTGGGTTGACCTTCTGACCTGAGCTCTGATTGGTCGCTTTTGGTTGTTGTTGGTCTTTGACCTGATTTACCATTGGTTGTTTTTGTTGTATTTGAAAACTTACCCGTTGTCTGATAGGTTATTTTTCGTCGCTTTTGATCCCTTGGTCTGGAGTCTCATTGGCTGTCCTCTGTTACTATCGAACCTACAGCCTGAGTGGTTGATGCGGTTTGGTTTACCCTGAAGGTGTATACACCCTTCCAAATCCTTGGCTCGATGTGTTTGTTTATTGATCCAGCTGACAAATATCAAGCTTCGAGATGTTCTTTTGTATGTCTGGTGTTCGCCTGTGTAAGGACTTCTGAGTTATTTAAATTGAAGTTGTGTCCAGTTTCATCTTCGTGGATGGAGACCAAAGAGATCTGACGGTGCCTCTTGATGGCTAATTCATGTTTATATACACGTATGAATAGTTTCCGTTCCATTTTGTCGACGCATTGGTATCCACGGTCTTTGTACTGGCTGTTTGAAATAGTGTTTCTTCTGTTGGCGGGAATGAGTTGTTCATTCAGTTTTGATAATATTCTTTGTGAAGTTACCGTTGGTTTTTATGCCAGCAAAATGTCATATAGTCGCAGAGGTAGGGAGGTCAATTCTGGTATAGTTTTGATGTGTTGTAATGCAGTCCGTTTTGTTGATGGTTTGTCAGAGTTCATATTGTACTCTTTATGCAGTAAATTCTGTCTAGTGAAGTTTTGTAGGTAACCGTTGCGAAGAAATACCTGGTACAAATAGTCTCCTTCCGTTCTTCATAGCTCTGCGTTGCCGCAATATGTTTCAGCTTGTTTGAACAGATTTACAACGGAGCTTCTTTTCCGGCAGACTGGGCGATTGTGAAAGAAGATAAGGATTTGTTCCGTGTGCGTTTTTTATGACAAACGGAGATATCTAGACTTCCATCAGGTTTGCGGCTGATCA
Source organism: Paragonimus heterotremus (assembly GCA_013368495.1). Lineage (NCBI taxonomy): Eukaryota > Metazoa > Platyhelminthes > Trematoda > Plagiorchiida > Troglotrematidae > Paragonimus > Paragonimus heterotremus. The sequence goes on from LUCH01001335.1 coordinate 64,589, forward strand.
GAACATCTAAGAACAGTAGCCGGTTTTCGGTTACAACCTCAATGGTCGATCTAATATTGATGATGACGTAGCTGATCAGTTTGTGTAGGCCTTCAATCATTGATAATTCGAGGATTACGAATGTCTGGTCAACATAGCGTATCCGGAGCTTTAATAGCGCGATATTCTCAATCCTCCGCATAACCGCCTCTGCCATGAATCCAAATATGGGTGAGCTCATTGGCGTTCCTTCAAGTTGCTGGTAGATTTGACCATTGGAGTTGAATGACGTTGATAAACGTAGTCCCAAGAAATTGTGTATCCTTTTTTGTTTCAGTGATTTATCTGGTGAGGGACTTTCTTTCAGTAGCCTTCTTAGTGGTTCCTTGGCTAGGGTGAGGCTAGTGAACGTGAAGAATGATGTGATATCAAGTGACATCACTGTTCCGTCTTCTTTTAGTCTGATATGTTTTTCAGCGTGCTCAAGAATTGTAGTGCATTGCTGATGGTAGGTTTCGATTTGCCGACGAAATATCCTACTCATTCGAATAGGTCTTTGGCCAAATAGTAGTTCGGTGCTCACTGTAATGATACAATTGGTGGCATTGGGATGCCATCTTTGTGAGTTTTAGTACAACTGGCCGGTGATTGCATCGGTCGGTTGCATTTTTCCCCGTTCCCTTTCGCTCGTATGATGCGTGTCTTCTAGTTCCTTCGGAAAAATGTTGGTTTTGTTGGTTGGTTTTGTGGTAAGATCAACATTTAGTAGGCGGTGGGTGGTTGCGTCTCCGAGTGACGTTTATGCTTTTTCGACGCTAAAACGCTCACCCACTGGTGACATCACCTCGCTTGGTGATGAAACGTTTGCAACCTGACTGCCAAGCTCGGCAAACGTACCAGTACCGAAATTGATAGCCTTTCACAAAAGGCACTTCGATCGACAAACAGACGCCTAACAAACACATTATTTATATTCGTAACAAAACTGAACATAACTGGTAGACAGTTTGAGTAGAGTTGCCACCGAATTGACTCGAGTTGTTCTATTTACCGATTTGCTGTTACGTGGTACGATGAATAGCACACATCAGAAATAGGCTTCAACAGAGGAGCTGCGTTTGTTCATCTGGGGTAGGCCGTATGAACATTCATGATGGAGTCAGTTGATTTAATTCAGATATTCAATATGTACGTTTGCAATAATTTCTACTTACGAAAGTCACCTGAGGTTGTCTATGATTTGATTATCCATCAGAATTACTTCGCCACCCTCACTTTTGGGTGTGCCAAAGTTAACTTGACACGAAAGCTTCAACAATACTATAACAATATAGCTTTTTTCTTTTCATAATTACCATGTTTTTGCCTTCATCGGGTCGCGCCGCGAGGATATCGCCACGTCCACGAGAAGCTCTTAGTACATGAATATGTCTAGCGGTAGTTGAAATTTTATGAACAAAGAGTGTTCGTCACTTTCTATTTAGCCTATAATGGGCATCCAATTGACATTATTACTGCGTTTCATATTGTGTACACATTTTCGGTCAGTTTACACATATTGGTTGGATATCGGATGTTGGAGATGTCCAAATCAATCGAAATTCGCTTGCCGTCTCCGAATCTCTCTCCACACAAAACTATGTATTCCCTACAGTTGCCACAGCCAAAGTTCACATCCTTGGTTAGTGTGCCCATCAAAACGCAAACGGGAAATTCTGTGACGAATTTGTGTTTGGCATTCCAAACCATTCACCCTAGGCATGGTTATCCTGGTGAGTTGATGCACGAAAGGATGTTCGTTGTTCTAAACTTGATGCTGGTATCTAACTCACACAAACCTTCGTCTGATGAGTCGTAATTTTTGGCAGTGCCTGGACACAATTCTGAAAGAAACCAATTTTCTTGGCACTTTTAAAACCGCAAACATCTCATACAACCTGAAACTAACTGGGTCAAGTTGATGGACTCATTCGGTTTGCCTTTGACAGCAACAGCCAGCTTTTTGAAGGACTTAGTCATCATCCCCCATATCACCACGTCCAATATTTTCAGACGGAAGTACTCCAGCAAAACTATCACAAACCGCTTGGGAACGGTTTATCAAATCGAATCGGAAATTGTTCGTACGAGGTTACTCAAAATAGGATTTGACTTTGGTGTGAAATCTGTAACTAGTTGAAATTAATCTTACAATAACCATTCGCATAAAATTTTGCAAACAGTTCACTACAACGCTTGCGCCTTTCAATACGAAACTCACCATGTCAGTATAACGAATTCGTTTGTTCCACTAATAAAGTTGTCCTTATCTCTTTAGTTCAATCACAACCATCTTGAGCTAATCGGATCAATCCAGAAAGATATACATCACTCTTGTCCCTCAATCAGCCTCACTCTGTACAGCACTCCTGATAACGCTGCAGTCTCCAAAAGTAGGCAATTTGTTTGTAAAGGTTCTTAAATCTTTACTTCTCAAATAACATGAAGCAGTCTCTTCTCTCCTGTAACATTCTTAACAAGATAACGCAGTTAAGCGTATATTTAACATTTTGAAACTCTCCCGTGGCTCTTAAAACAAGCGTCAAACATTTTCCTAACTTCCGCTAAAATGTTTGGAAGAAGAGGTCACAGTATAATTGATACGTTTGGGCGGTTGTGCCAGTAGACTTTAAGGAAACACGTTACGGAGAGAAACACGCAATCTCCAAGCGTGCAAGAACGAACGGTTTTTGAACGTCTTGTCACTAACGCATGCCCACGAAATCAAATGTGAGCATCCACATCTGTCACGAGTTATCTGGCGTAGATATAAATGCAGAGTTTCGTTCGAAGATTTGAACAATGGTAACAGTATGGTACATACAACTGTCAAAAAACGGTCGATATCTTATTTTGGAGAGTGTTACCTATGTACATTCACAACATACAGGGTTTTGTTGCTATCAGTTTTTTTCTATAAAGCATCACAGTTTCCCATGGTTTTCTTACAGTTCGTGTTGAGCTTGCTATTTTTCTGACATCGATTTGTCTACATTGCATAAAAATGAATTCCAGAGCTACAAAACACTCACAAGTCACCCTGAATCACTTTAGTATTCTTCTATCATTCTTGCCAGCTTGTGGATTTCGGTTGGCTATTCTATCGAGAAACATCACTGCAGTGTAGACTAGTAGTGAGTGGTTGATCGAAAAAGTCAGTCTTTTATGAGCTGTATATCATTTTTCAAACAAACACAGTTGATTCGCGTTTCTGTTTCGTTTATGCCAGAATGGACACATGCCGTCACGACTTGTTTATCATACTGTAGATTATACTGCAGATGTACACAAAAACTCAAAACAGCGACTGGGGGTTAAACTGGTGTCATCAATTTGGAAACACATCTAAGAGACAAGTTGCGATATCTACACGATCATGCCGTTCACTTTGTTTTCGAGGCCTCAATCCTCAAGATTCTGGTCAGACGTGAAGCCTTGTTGACATTATGATCACCTTCAGTGTTGTGTGCACATGACTTATTAGCTAACGTCGTCCGTCCGCCATAGCATTGAATAATCAGACCATACATTCACTCAGTTGAACTATTGTCAGTGTTACGTATGCCGTCTGCACTTACAACGTGACCAGCTGGTTAAATCGAAATGTCAAAGTTTCACAACGTTTACTTTCTTGTTGTTCCTATCACTTGATTCACAGGAGGTTAGTACCATACAAGGAAAATGTTATAATCTTCGAGGAAAATTGTCGGTGACATGTGGGGCGTTTTTCGAGCGCCGCTGCATGAAATTGCTATAGAGAGGCGTGGGTTATAACCCACAAACTCCATTTTCCGGCCCGTGTTTCCTGAATCAGCTTTATCACTTGATGGATCCACATCACGTAAGTGATTATGATTCGAACGTCCACTTAGTGTACCATCACCAGATATTAGGATTCAGCAAGTAAAGTCAGGTTCCTAGGTTTCTGCAGGATACTTACTTGTTCTGTGTGGGTGTGTCTAGCGCAAATAGAAAAAGAAGCTATCCACTTTTTTACAGAGTACGGGAACTATGTCCGAGCAATCTTACTCTGACAGCGTATACTGCACATTCAACAAGACCACCTGAAGATGTTAGGACAGGGGTTCGGTCTTACACAATGCAATCCGCCAATATCTGTAAACTGTTTGAATTCCAGAACGATTACCACCGAGCCAGTTTCTGTGAATAGTTTCTGAGATGCTGAACTTGAGAGAAAATGAAAGCAGTTTTAGTATAGCTGCATGATTTGTGGTTTGCGTAACCTGTGCCACGGTTATTCAACAGAATTACGCATTAGTTAACAGATACAGATGACTCCATCAAGTGAGCTGAAGTTGTCAACGTGGAGGTACTGCCATGTTCTATCGGGCCAATATTGTGGACGTACTGAACATTGTCTGTTATTCTGTCACCGTGTTGGATAGACAGAACATATTGTCTGTCATCATCAACTTTTGGCTACTGGTAATGACATCGTGGTAATGTCCATTCCTAAATACGCATCACAAAGATTGTTCATAATTTGTGGACAGGTTTTATTCGAAGATGGCAATCGACGGTCATGGAACATTTCGGTCACATTAGTTCAGCTCATTTTGCCGGGTCACTAAGATATGTAATTGCGAAGTAATTCCAAAGGGCATTCCGACAGCCGAAAGATATCCGACTGTTAAGAGTGTGAGATAACGACTAAGTCACTGAAGGGTAATAAATAATGCTAACTAGGACTCAGCACAACAAAACGTTGTATTGGATATGCCACTTCACAGGGCGAATAAGTATCTTGCGATATCTTTGTGTTAGTTATCCGAGGCGTCAGGTGCACAGCTATATATTCCAGAAATATACGTGATCTCGCTTATTTGAGCGCTCATCTGCACTGCCAATGTTCTGTTTCTCAAACGAAACCTTCTTGTATGCCCTGGTTCTCAGCAACAGCGATCACAACGGCTTACGATTCCTTTTAGATTCGAAAGACCTGCCTGAATAAATATTAGTATTATCTTCTGAATTCGTAAATCTCAAAAAGGCCCTGTTTGTCTAATTGCAAATAATGTCTATTATTTTCTATGCGCTGTGTGTTACAAACGTTATGAGTTGAAATCGTAACATAGAACTGCACCTAAATCCTTGGGTTACGTTATTAGGGGTTCCAACAACAACGCATCCTTTCACCGGATAAATTGTTTAATGGGGTGTGTACAGTTCAAACGAGTGGTAATCAATCACGATATTAAGATTGCCGTCTCGGGAAGGAACGAGGTTTATCTTCACTGGTTTGTTCAGGGTCTTCTATAATGAATCCGAATTTTTCAGGTAAAACATGCAAACAGTGTTACTTGAGCTAACACCCAAGATAACATAAGCATTCGTGGAAGACCACATACGTTGTATGCTTTTGTTTCAGCTGTATCTAGTGCCAGGTGTTCTCAGAGATCATCGACCACTGTATTGGCTTCAGACATATAGTACCCCTCACCTTGCAAGTTGGGGATCATGGACGGTCGCAGATGTTCTAAACGTTTGATCTGAAATCGTCCGCAATTCACGAGAGGGTGTGAAGGAGGCGGTAGGTCTATCAGTGATGGGATGTAGTTGCGAAACTACACGAACCACTGCTTATGCACAATTTGGAAGGGCTTAACGACTAACAAATGTGGTTTCTTCTCTGATCCTGAGTCTTACTATTACAGAAAAATTATCACTGTGCGACCAATCATTGAAGTAGTCCTGGAAGCCATTGAAAATCAAGGCAAGCTGGAATTAACAAATTCGACAATGCAGCCGGCCAACATTTCTGGCAGACAAATTTGTGCCTTGACGTGGCAATCTTATGACATCAATGGATATAGTGTTGCTGTTTAAAATACCCTAAAACCAAACAGATGGCCCACCACAGACAACGAATGCTAACCGTCCAAATGAATTAGTTGACGTGAACGGTATAATATTTCCAACGGAAATGTCAAGAGACGAGTGTCACGCATTAGCACTAGTCGGCTTTCTCACGAAATAGTGAGAAGCAACACCTTTGTCTCAAGTCGATACATCGATCGTTATCGATGATATTTTGGAACAGCGAATCCACCAGTTTTGAACTCTAAGGTTGTTACACTTTGAATAGAGATTCAGCTTCATGAGTACTGTGTTACGGTAGACTTATCCAATTCAGATTATTGACAAACCCGACCGACAGTCTACAATTCTTAAAGTAATAGATAGGTTGACAGGACCAATTGCTCGATCCTGCAGTCACTGAAACCCTCCGTATACCAAACTCTGCCGGTTATGGTGTTGGTAATCCCAAGGAGCAGGGTTGCTTACCAAAATGGCGCTGATACATCTAATAAACACATGCCTTACATAAGGTGAGTTGGTCACACAATTCAAATATCTTCCGTTACCTGTCTACCCACTGCCATTTAAATGCGGCCTACATTAGCAGAGTATGTGTGTTAACTGGTCGACGTCTTACGCACAATATATCAGATGACAAGAATGTAGTTGTAGAGTGCTAGCCAACATAGGAAGGAGTGTTACAACAGAAGGCTGTTCTGGTCACCAATGAAACTTAGGGAGAATATATGGTTAAATCACAAGTTGGTGATGCCGGGGATTTCTTAAACTGCAAAGACGGTGGAAAGGGTTGTTTGTTACGGAACGCGTAATGTCTGACTCTATATGCGTTATAAAAAGCATCGAATCTGCAAACCCTTTGCCTGTGGTCGTCTAGTAAGATTGTTTGGAACCGTTCGTAGGTAGCGGGAATTATCAAGCGGCAGGAGATGCAGAAAGCAACATAGGGGAAGTTACCTAAGTATGGAGAGCGCGATATAAAGCGAAGTTTAAACCGAGGGAACGCTCGTCGCATAGTACGAAGGACATACAACTGTTGCATTATCCTTGTGTTTTGCATCACCAGTGATCTTCGGAATAGAGGCTCCGATAGAAGGCGAACAAATTGACCGAACATCTATCAGCGTCCGATGTTTCTAACCGATACTTCCCAGTGAACTCTCGTTCATCCCCTTGTTGGATATGATCTACTGAAAAAGTACAAACTGTTGGTTTATATATCATTCACACTTGGTCGAAGACTTCACATTCAGATGTATCTCCGAACAACAGTTTCTCCAAAAAATACAGTGGACATGAGTTCCGGTCGAGTCAAACCTCATCGGTAATACGCGTGATTACCATGACCGGGATCAGGTCACCAACTACGCAACTTCTCATTAATAACGTAAACTATAAAATGGTTAAATTTCAGAACTTGACGATTTGCTTTAAAAATGCGTCAACGGTGGAGGTAGGTCTTCTTACATACTGAAACCGGGGTTGTATTTCTGATGATGACGATAGTATACTTGGCAAATGAGAACGAACGTTCTGTGTGAATTCAGTGGGAAGTGATCGCACAAAGATAAATGGTTATTTCAAACTTCTGGAAGGACACCTACGGAAGAATACAAGTTATCTGTTAGGACGTTGATAGAACACACACAAATCACAGGTTCAAAGAGAGCAACTTACAATGCACGGCATATAATTTCTTCGAGGTGTTAGACGAAGTGAATGATGATATTTGCAAAAGCGGTTCACTGTGAGACACAAAACTCTAATGTCTTACATATAATACGTGGAATGAATGATTAATGTTAGACCCACGTCCATTTGTAAGTGATCAAGTGGTTAAAAGTAATCTTTAACGTCCAGAATATCGTTCAGCTTCATAGTAGTATTGTACGATAAACACAGCAAACGGTTGCATCTCAACAGAATATGTAGGACACGAATTAAAGGGGGACAATTCTTAGTGACGTGTTGAGAGTCATTTTGCGTTGCCAAAACAACGCATGTTAATTCTGTCGTATTTCAAAGAGGTACTTATAGTGTCATTTGAAGTGTATTGTATCTCTTTATTGGATGTCTTATCCAATGCGCTTATTGGTAAAGAACAGCTTCGGAATCCATTCACTGGTGTTCGGGTTTCTCAAATTAAAACGTTACTTCAAGTTGGATGTCGGTTTACGCGGTTAATATGCTGATCATTGCACACGTAACGTAACACTTCACAAATTCTCCATCTGGAACTCGTGAAATCGTTTTTTTATAAATGGTAGATATATTCCGTTCGGTAGCATTCTGTCTGCTTTCTCTCAGTCGTCGAATTCCATGTACAATTTCAACTGCCAGCAGTCGTAAGTCCGGCATTAAAATTCATGAAATCCGAAATCAAATTTTACAACGCTACTGAAACAGGTTACTAGACAGTCAGATCATTTGTATGCTTATATCAGCAAAATGTTTGTATTCTGCGGAGAGTAGACAGTGTTCACCTGATTTTTACTTTGCATTTTGCACATTATGACACATTATGCTCAGATGAAGTCAAGTTCATTATAAACGAGACTACCTTGTTACAAGTAACATAGTCTACGTTGTAGTACGCAAGTTCAAGATGTTCATCAGAGTTAGTGGTTTTCATCAAACTAGAAGAATGAGTGAAAAGGGTTGAAATTTATCCCACCGTTATATATATTATTCACGACTAACTACTTTTTGTCATTCAAGTTCATTCAGTTTTACTTATTAATCTATATGGGCACTTACAATCCCGTTCAATTCAAAACAATTCAACAACATGGATTCGATTCTATTTTTGGAGTGCTGGTAAGCAATACAATCTAGTGTATAATATATTAATTTATGATTATATTCGTTTACCAAAAAGTAATGCTTCACAGAATAAACAGAGATAAGGTCTTGTTCAGCGAATCGTTGTATGACTATGACAGTATTTTGAGTGGATTTCCTCGACAGGTAGTTCATTTGTTACCAATGACAGTTTTCTGACTAGTCATTTGTTGAGGTTTTAGTTATTTCTGAGCTAACGGAAATTGCCACATTAACCAATTTTAGTTGCGAACATCATGCTGAAATAGCTATGCGGTTTGACACGTTTTATATAAAAAAAACTCTCCGGTTTCTAAGAGAACAGTCGTATTATTCAAACTTAATCTCATTATAAACAATCTATATGTGTTGTTCATTGAAATTCAGAGAAATCAAGCAAATCATAAAGTGAAATTCTAGTAATTTCGACATTCCAGTGAATTCGATCGATAAAACCTCGTTTACACTGGGTCACAATATAATTGGTTCGCAACAGTATCACGAATTTTGTACACGATATTTCACTGTGCGAGTACTGGTTGGGATTGAGCACGCGTACCGCGCAGCGATGAATGTGCGTGTTAACTTACTAAGTGCGGTAAGTGATTGTTCTCGAAGTTATCGTCCTAAATCTATATTTATCCTGAGTATGCTGAAGGCAATACAAACATTTAGGGCTGTGAACCTGAACACTTTCAGAGAATAAATTCCATTATAAAAGGCGGCCACAAATGTGGTCAGCCTTATTAAGTCAACGAAACGTATGTTAAACAATTGTTATCGTATTTGAAAACATACAAACGTTGCCTACTCAGATTGTTTTGTAGTTTCGGGCACGGTGTATTCACTTTGCTCCTAGTAGTTTATTTTTGACAGCTGATGAAGCTAGACGATGTGACCCTGGTTGACGTCAACTGCAAGGTTTGCGTGTTGTGTGCTATCGTACTGCGAGTTTTCAAAACTATTCGGCAATATGTGATAGATCCCGGTGGCTCCTAGCTAATTCTCTTGAGCTAAATGTAGAGGAAGTGATATCTTTTTCCTAAGTTTGCGTGAATGTTGACCGAAATGTTTTATACAGGTTACAATTCACGTACAAGTGAAACATGCATGGTTTTAATACACTTGCACGAGTATTCGTTTGACAGGGTAAAAATTCTATTTTCAGTTGTTTGGCCGCTGGTACACCTCGATGTTCAATTCAACGGGAAGGTTGTGGGCCTTCTCTTCTATTGCCGTTCACATCATCACCAACTGAATGGCGTGTACGCGACTTGCCTATCTATAACAATACTGAATGTATTCAGATTGGTTTATAAAGCGCATTAGACACTGAAATTTGCCTAGATTCCACTTACGATAGCGTCAGACGAATTTTACGTGCACTCCATTTTGCTCCATGATTGTTACTTCTTAACAACTTTCCGCTCAAATAAAATATGTTTGGCTGACTCGAAGTTTTGACCATAGTATCGAACATGGCTACCAGCTAGAGCTAGTTTACTGTACTAGGTTGTAGGTAGTCCTGTAATATAATATTATTCAGTGGTTTGCTCATACACTGCAACAGAAGATTACCGAGGAAACTTTATAATTTACTGTCTCATCACAGAATATACTAAGGGCAAAAAACGATAACAGTTCATCTTATCAAGGGTTATGAGGAGGTGTATATGCATTTTTGAAAAGCACAATGTGAACGAACTCCTCATATATAGCATGGGGTGAGGCTACTTCAGTTTAAACTAACAAAAATAGACAACCCTGAGAAAGTTGGTTGATAGCGTTTTTGTGTTGTAATGTTTGATCATAATTCAAGCTATTAACGTTGCAATGAACAAAAGGTGTTATACAACAGTTATGAGGACGAAATTCTGATACAACTCCCATAGGGATAGTTTGCTCTCCAGTGTCCAATGTTGCCGTTGGCAGGTGGTTTGGGTCCTAGTCGAACTGTTTCTCATCTGGGGATTCCACGGCAAACAATTAGTTCATGACGAAAGATATCGTATATCAGTTACAAGGTATGCTCCGTGAAAACTGTCTATAACCTAGAATTGTTTTGAACATTGATGAAAGCGATATAGTTGCAAGGCCTATGTGTAATCGATTATCAATAACAGACAGGCGCACTGTCACTCTAGCAAAGTCCGAGTACGTTCGGGTGAAACGAATCAGCTAACATGGTAGAACAGTTGGCCAGCCTTTCTATTTGAAAGAATATATTAGGGCTATTGAAACTTGCGGTATTCACTATTTAATCAATTCATTTCGAATACTGATTGCCACAGGTGAACAGATGGATTGAGTGCATTATTTTCGTCGGCCGGTCAGGTTTTTCCATTCAGCGGAATCGTGTCCAAAAGAAACATTTCACCTTTTCCTTACGTCAAGTTGGCATACTAGAACCGTAGAAATATGTTCCACTGTGCGAGAGTACTAATCTACCGTGCAATAATCCTAATGTAATTTTCTTCGGAATATGTGAGATATACTTATCTTAGCTTTACTGTTGACCTGTCAATATTTCCCCAGCTGTTTTATTCTCTGCTGACAAACTTCGAAAGACTGAAACTGAATACGTCCAACAACATACTCTTCCAGTCAATAGCATTTTTGAAAAGGAATAACTACCTCATTCACAGAAAATCTCGGGTAACAGATATCGAAATTAGTTACGGTTGCAAATTTTGGCCCATAAAGTTTACAGTAAGCAGAATAGCTAGACTTATTCACAGTGGTTCTAGGGAACGTAGTCCTAACAAACTTAGCAGGCTAATTTGGTATTCATCCCGACATTGTACATTATCGGGACAGAGCATCATGCTGAATTTTGCATCTATGTTTGATTCTGTATGATCATGGAATTGGCTAGTAACGCGTAGTCAATTGAACCATTGCCTGGTACGATCGAAGGATAGAGATGAATGAAACGATTTCTTAGAGGCAGATAACCTAAATGGTGCTAGCATATTGACCTTGCCGTGTAGAATGTGTCGGATGCAACAGTGAAGACAATGGTTCCATGCGGTACAAAACAGGAGGGTGGATAGAACAAACTTCAGTTATACAGGATCAGCCTGCTCAATAATCCGTAGTATCAACTAAGCACTGAACAGGGTGAACAACGCAGTCCAATGTAGTGTAACAGCCTGATAGTAACCAGGGCCAGTCTATAGACTGAACGGAATACCAAAAACAGTTTAGCTGGTATATCAAAAACCCGCAATGTTGAAGGCAGTTTAACAAATAACTTTGAAGCAACTTGAAAACGTCAAGAGACAGGTTACTTATTGGTTAGAATTTCTAACAGCAGTCTTCTGAAAGGAAAAAACACAAACACGCATGCACCATAGACCCAGTAAGCCATGCATGTGACTCATACAAACAAAAACTAGTCATACTCACACCTTATGGATAAGTTCAAAACATTAGTTGTTGACATCCTGAGGATATCCGTACAGACGTTACTGTGGACAGGTATGCATGGTAAAATCGTTAGGTGATGACTTCTGTACAGAGAATACCCATCGCTCTACTTTATATCAATACACATTACGACAGTGCCTTAGTGATTTCATGGTTTGAAATTGTGCCGAATATCAAATTTTAGTTTCACGTGGTGAGGGTCTAGGCACTACCAACGGTTGATAGGGATTCATGCACCAAACACCCATCATAAACTTCTTGTAAATTACTAAACGTCAAACACATTTTGAATGTGTAACTTGTACGATAATGTACACCGCAAAAGCTGGTCAAGTTCCGGCCAATGCTCGATGTATTTCCGTAAAATTCCATACGCTATAACTGACATTCACCAAAAGGACTATACATTCCACTCTACATTTCGTTCTGTTTAAACTGCTCCATTTGATTCTCTAGTTGTCAGATCTACATACTACAGATATAGTAAGAAAACGATGTTTTCCTTTGGGAGTTCGATTTCTTCCGGATATGAACTGCTTTTCGCAGATCGAGTTAATTAACTTACCGAAAACAGTTTTGTTCATAGTAACATTTAAAGAACAGCAATATGTTCCAGAATATAGTAGGGTACGTGATGATAGGTGTGTATAACAACATGCATTCATGGTGTAAGTTAATCTATTATGGTACCCGACCTGTTCCGATTTTCTTTTCGCCGTAAATCAACTGCAAGAATGAGAGGAAGTAATAGGTCTGACATTGGTCTTAAGTAATTTTTTCTTAATCACATCAGATGGTTACAAATAAATACTTATGGAATAGGTTATAATGAAGTTCATGGTAAGAAGAATCATCACAATGCATATGTATCTTGAGTAATCATTTGTTGGAATGAAATTTGCACATTTAGATTAAATCTATAAACATCCATCATTGGATGAACTTCCAAAGGACAGTGCGACATCGAACATTTCGAGAAAGAAACTTTTGCCCGAAGTTCAAACGCGCTATAACCGTTTTCCACTTAAACATCACAAATGACTAATTTCATGTGACTTCATCATTCGTACGATGTTTATCAAACTTATTTCTTTTTGTTGCTGTTGTGAGCGAACAATTCGGATGACACAAAGACGAGCTATTTGGAGAAACAATATATGGGCCATACGCTTGATCTCCACAACAAATAAAGATACCCGTTTATATATGACATTGATCCTAAGACATCACGGTTATTGCGGTTATGGAAGCCAAATCCACGTACATTATACATTGCCTCATGACAAAGTGCGCTCGATCAATCTGTCTTCCAGGTAACATACCACCTCAGTTTCAGTTGCAATGAAGTCTACATAGGCAGGGCAGATCGGTGTTTGCATCAACGTATGGCAGAGCACATTCCTAAGGGGTTATCAACTGCAATCTCCAAAAAGGACTTAATTACTGTAACAAGCTCGAAGACCCCGGTTTCATCGATCGCTAAACACATCTTATGAAACCGGTCACCCTGTTAAATCGTCCAGGATGTTGTTGCATAATCGCAACCCGAAACTGTTGGCGATTAGCGAGGCAATGCTAATCAAACAACATCGACCAGTTTTGTGTGCACACAGGGCGCTGACGCAATCAATCTCCTTGTCGTGAAATTGATTGAACTATTAGCGCGTGAAAGGCCAGAACGATATGGTTGGCTCGTTTTGTTGCTATACGCCGTTTGTATAAACTTTGACAGTTTAACGTTGATGACTGATGAGAGTAAATCGAAATGTTAACCACTCGCGATATATACTTTCTCTTTGTTTTGGCTACTGAGTAGTGGTGTGAGTAGTATGGTGTGAATGCCCACTCGTAAATTGTGGCCTTAGTGTCTGTAGTTAACCTACATTAATACCACTTATTTCACACATATTTTAACCCATTCTCTCTCAAAAAAAAACGTTTTCTTTCGAATTGTAACTGTCATGACCCACCACATTTGACAAAGGTTACTCTGACAGAGTTGTATCAAATTGTTGACGTTGTTGACAACACGTGTGCTCATTACATTCGTTTGTTTGTTTTGCCCTGACAACTTTGTGATATATAACCACTAAATTGTTAGCCTGGTGATGAACGACCAAACAGAAGCTTATTCACCGCACTAAGTTTTGGCGACCATTCAGAGGGTCATGCATGACGCTGAAAAAGAACCGGTGGTCTTTTCCTCTTTGCCAAAGTAATCCGTCAGTCTTGCATTGCTTCATATGGATGAATAATCCGCACTATTTCCGAAAGTGCATGCCACACCTTCGTAATTCATCAGTATCCTCAGATTAATGTACTGCTAAGTCGCTGCATAATAGCTAACTAGTTAAACGGGAGATATGGAACGATGTGGGAAACAGACAATATTTCTTCTAAGCAACTTGCGTACTATGGAGTAAACTGTAACAGGTAAGGAAGTGGTATGGGATTTACAGAATGACGACCAGGTGGTGGTTGGCAGACAGGTGATTTTACACATTTTGACTAGTGGTGTAAGACCAGCGAGATGTTTGATCGAAACCTGGAGATGAACTGACTTGAGAAAATCCTTTGAGATTTTGGTTACACTCAGGAACATCTGTAATAAAGTTTGAAAATGACAAAATGTTTCGTCGAACAGTAATCCATGCAGTGCAATACTAGTAACAAGATCGAATAGTTTGCCTTCTAGTATTTTACGCAGAATCTCATAATTAGAAAATGCTTCCATATAACCTGAAGATCATCCAAGATTAATCGCAGCTGTTGCACCCTCATAGACATCTCAGTTGGTCTCTGAAAAGAATCACTGAACTTGAGTTTCCCTCCCGTCAACGCTCATCAGTGGTGCAACTCCTTGCCATGGACGATAACAGAACTCCGACAACGGTTTCATGAGACAATCGGGTTACCCACTGTGCCTCTGACCTCATGTGAAGCATGACGGGATCATCATATATGAACGCTGAGCCACATTTGACCTATTACATATCTATAATGAAAGTATCTTGCCCAGAAAATTAGTGGAAATAATCACACTGTCATTCGTTCATTCCTGAACTTGCGAAGGAAGTACAAAGCATCGTAACAAGCTTCACCACGAAAGTGGTACTCTTCCAGGTTAATTGATTAAGGTGCAGACCGGGCATGTTGGACATTAATATGTGACGCCCACCTACAACGGTTTTATCTTGAAACAGAATATTGTTCCTGAGAGGCATTCTAAAGCATGTTGATGAAGATAAGGCTCTAATGTGGCTGCATAATAAGGAGTGGATTTGAATAATAGGTTATTCCGTCAAAATAATGAAGAGGTTTTGAAACAAACGCTTTGTACCAGTAAGGATATTACACACACACATCGTACGTTAATGGATTTCAGTATGTTGCACGTGGACTCCAAAATATAGGCAGAAAACTTCTCACTGATTTAGAAAATTGTTTTTCTATGGCTCAGTATGTATTCATCAAACACATCCACTATATTACGTCAGTACTTTCTGGCATACAAACGTCTGTTTGGTAATAGTACACACCCTGACCACATAACACGTTTACTTTGATGTTATGCTTTGAAATTTTATCGGACTTGACCGAAAGGTAACAAGTAAATACCTTCAGTTTATGATAATCACGCATACCATGCCTTGAAGAACTTCATTGTAGCTAATACAATGTAGCAAACATTACAGTCGTCAACGTGATATTTCCATATGATTCTTCTCTGTAGAACAGATGACTACGTAATATTTTTTCATCTGCCTATGTTAGAGATACTGTAAACAGCTGTAACTCTACTGCGCAATTTTCAGTTAAACAGAATAAAAGTGTATACTATTATCAAATTTTCAGAGAGTGGGTGATAATTTGCTTTGTTTGAAATTACAACTTGGTTTGTGTGTACAAAAGTGTGTGTGAGGAAATTGTTTGATGCAATACTTGCCAGTGTTTCCGTATTATTGTGTTTGTAATCACTCGATTGCAGTTGTTTTGGAATTGTTCTACTAAACTTCTACGTAGAGTACAACGTGAGTGATCTGGAAATTTTCAGTATTCTGAACATTCTCCATTATTCCCAGACTTGGCTGAATAGGAATATTACTCTTCATCTTCATCATCATCATCATCATAGACAGCAATAAATCAGTGGTTCACACTGATGCTTACCTGCCATACAATCATCAGGAAGAGAAAGAACAAACTCAGTATAGGAAGAGGGAAGAAGAAAAATGGTTGGGAACGGACCTAACAACTAGAATTAGCTACTTCTGTATTCAGACATCAAGGCGCCTACACTTTGCAAACAAACAACTAAGCTGTAAGTAAAAGCAAGGCGTCATCAGCCAGACAGGTTCCATGCACTCTAGCTGGAGTGAAAGGTAATCACAACACCATAACTTCCACGAGAGTGACTAGATTCGCGATAGTCTTCTGGCTGACAGAAATAAGAAATGTTAGTCATGGCTATCACTTTTGGTCCCCAAACTATGGGCAACGATAGTGCTTTTATATCAAAATGTGCTGTGCCTGATTTTTCATAGTGCAAACCATTTAGTGGAGACTAGTTAATCGGGGGTAGCTTACTGCTTAAGCATAGGGAGCATGAAGACAATTCCACTTGGTTTAGTTCAGCAAACAATCATATGTTTGAATAGACATTAAGGTTCAATTCAAAAAACGGTAACGGCAGTTACGTGAACTCACGTGGGCCGCAGAATTCCATGTACTACACAAAATCGCTTGCAACAAAATAAAATAATGCAGGCCATTTGCATAAGCTTCGTATCGGATGTATTGGTCCGTCCAGATGGAGGTTTATTCACGACGATTGTGGTCGAACAAATACAGTCAACTGAGAGATTGGAATATAGACAAGGACGAACAAAATTACAACTTTTAATGAAATAAGCCAATATGTTGGAGCAACCCGAATGGGCAATATTCTAACTCCGTCGGAATGGTAACCGATAAAAGCACATATATGGGAGCTGCTCTGATTAATATCATAAACCGTATAAGGAAAATATCAGTCTTTGTCATATCTGATTTATTAAGAAGCGGAAAGATGTTTTGGGGAACAGTCTGTTTTCGGTTATTCATCATCGGGCCAATTACATAACATTTTATATCAACATGGCTGTCAAACGATCAAAATCAAAAGCGTTTAGTAACATAATTACGTCACGAGGTTGTGAATCGAAGAGCAATTAGGTGGCAAAAATGATCATCGGGGGTGTCGAGTCAGTCACGAGAGGCCGTGATAACCGTAGAGTCTGTACACATTTCTTCTGAACGCATAACGGTGGATTGCGCGACCGAATTACGATCGCTTCCGCGGTGGTCAGAATTCGAAATTTGACTCCTCCGGATTGACGACTGGGCAACCGGTAAATCGGCTGGAAAGTCACTTCCGGTGTGACTTGGTGCCCTGAGTTAACAAGGTGCGCCAGAACTGCACTCGAAATGGACTCCACCTCACCTTTAGTCAGCCACGCAGGGCGGTGTTCACGTATCATCTGAGGAAGGCGCCTGGGTGTGCGACCGACGTAACTTGCTCCACAGGAGCATGTGAAAGAATAAACACAAAATGAAGTCACACACTTGAGCAAGGTATCTTTGATTTGTACGTGGACAACCGAATCGGATCTGAACGAAATTCGTAGTTGTGCAGCACTGTAAGTCTTTCAAATTGCGCCACTTATTTTACGAGTTACCAGTTCAGCCAACGCCACGCTTTTTAGTCTAGCTTCAAGTAAACCAACTTTTTTTCCACAAATGGGAGCTTAACTCTCGGTTCTGTCAGTACCGTATGTCTATCTACGACGTTCGCAGGATAAGCGTTCTCAGCGAATATCCGGCCGTTCCAAGTCCCCTTTCTGTGAATACCCCTCTGAACTGAACCGTCTGCACGACGACTCAGTGCCACATCCATGAAGGATATCCGTCCATCTTTCTCGGCCTCAAGTGTAAAGTTGAGATCAGGGTGTGCTGGGTTCGCCTCAGCAAGTAGGCTATCCAGATCCACAGTTTCATCAACTACACAAATGGTATCGTCTACGTACCTTTTATGAAGAGTGCTATTGTCAATTAGTCCACGAAGCGTAGTTCTTTCTAGCATTGCCATAAAGATATCTGCCAACAATGGGCCCAACGGTGACCCCATCGCAGCGCCGTCCTTCTGAGGGTACCTTTCCCTATCAATCTGAAACTGTACATTCTGCGTGCATGTTAATATCAGCTGTTTGAGCGTGTCTTCGGGTAAGCCAACATTCAAAACTTCGGACCGAATATACCCACAGATTTAGTCAACGGTTTCCACAAATGGTACGATTGTAAACAAAAATCTTACATCAAGGGAAAACACCTTTTTGTTTCCTACATTCAGCGACCGGATGGAGTGGACGAACTCAAACGTACCTTTCAGCAAATGCACTGCGATATCCTTCCAAACGGGTTCTCGCAATACTGTAAGCCACTATGCCATCGAATGATATGGAGAATTACACATATCAAGAATCGGGCGTAATGGCCATCTCTCCTTGTGAACCTTCGGTAAACCATACAGTCGGGGTATTATGGTTCCAGTTGGTCGAATCCGTTCAAATGTCGCGGAGTCTATCAAGTTCTGTTGTTTTAGGTCTCTTACAATTCGAGAAATGCTTTTCTCGATTCCATCGGTCCTATCTTTTTCTTGTAAATGATTGCCGAACTTAGAGGAATCACTCAAGATATCAGTCATTTTCTGCAGGTAAGTCGATCTGTCCACCAAAACAATTCCTGCATCCTTGTCAGGCTTCGACAACAGAATATCAATATGTTTTCCCAAATCGTTCAGCTCTTGGATGTGCCGTTTCGTCAGAATACTGCTTAAGCTCGGTCTAGCGTTGAGGTACTGATAAGACGTGTTAACTAGGGTGGATTTAAAATGTTCTGCATTGAGTTCTGGTGACGGAACCAGTGATTCAACCCGATTGTATAAATTCTCAAACTGGACCTCTAAATCAAGTTGCTTCGTCTTATTTCTGAGAGAGCAAACCTAGGACCAAGTGATAAAACTTCTAGCAACGGTTTCGATAGGTTCATCGTAGTAAAATTGTGCACGTACCTTTCTGGATTGCTCGGGAACTCTGATACCACACTCGCAGAATTCTAGCTGCTTTTCATTTTGGTAAACTGCAAACTCGATTGCTTCCCGACAATGTGTTGAACAAAGTCGTTAAATTGAACACGCTCCCCAGTCGTGAGCGATTCTACTGCTGTGACTCGTTGGTTGACATTTCGCGTCAGTTCATCGATCCTTGCAGAAGCCGTTTCCAGTTCATTCAGTGCATGCCGTTCCATCGTGCTTTCCGTTGGTCAAATGTGATTTCGGCGCGAAACCCTCCAGAAGTATCTCGGGTATTGTCTTGTAGTAACATATTCAGTAAGGAACCGGACGTGGACTTCCACCAGCTCAGGCTTCGTGCTGTATTTTAAGTGGCCGTTAAGCTGTCTAAACAGGGTGGGATCCTTAGATTGTTTCAACGATTTGAGTAGCCCCATGAGTTCATTAGAAATAAGAAGATGTTTTGGCGAACAGTCTGTTTTTGGTTATTCATCATCGGGCCAATTACATAACATTTTATATCAACATGGTTGTCAAGCGATCAAAATCAAAAGCCAATACACCTTTTCACTTCCATTGAACTCATGGGGCTATTCGAATCATATCTGATTTCTCTGTAGCATAACCAATGAAATGAAACAGCATCAACTAACTAAGGTCATCCCAACTTTTCACTATTCACTGTGTTGTTGACCGAGTATAGCGGTGAACATTAATAATCAATGATGTGTGTGTGATAAACGCGCATGAAATAACTCAGAGTCAATTCACCTCTACAAAATCTTGATCGATTTATAGCTGCTGCAACACGTATGCATATGAACCATGGTAAGTAACAGTACTGTTTATCGTTGACTTAAAAATATAGTCATAGAATGTAGAATCAGGTGGTAATTGAGTCGTTAGCATTTGAAACAAAATCTACTAACTTCACTGATTGACAAAAATATTGATTGCAAGTTTTAGGTGATGAAATTTAGGGAAATTCGCCAGGCAACAAGTCGCACTGTATATTGATTGTATACATGTGATTTACAGTGATCTACACGTTTTCGACTGCGTTTGAAAAATTGAAACAAAAAGCCCTTGTATACCATCCACAAGGTGGTTCAATATTCTACTACGACTATTCCGTCCGTGTGGCTTGAGCGCCGTTTCTGTTCAGTCTTGTGTTGTTACCGCCGACAGTTGCTGTAAATGTCAGGTTAATGTTCTTGCTAGCTGATTCGGACATTTAATATAGCATTAATAACCTGTCAAGAAGAACCGCATACATGGAAACATAAAATGAAGTTAGCACTCTATATACTTCAACCGTGTTATTACCTTCTGACGAACATCCCGTCAAAGTGGTCAACTATCCGCCGTTATATTATTTTTGCTTCCCACGTAGGTTGTGACATTCGCGGAGACCTTCAAACTTCACTGACTTTTTATTACTGTTCCAACAAACACTCTTAGTTAACTGACGTTGTGTACAATTCAGCCGATATCATGTAGAATTTTCAGTAGGCGGATGGACTGAAACCAGTTTCCCGCGCGTAAAAAGTTATACACCAATGAAAAGTCTATAAACTCGTCGTACAAACACGACTGATATTCAGTTTTATTCCAGAGGTTAGTGGTATACTATCTGGAGTAGAATGGATTAGTAATCCTCTATTCTTTCCACTTTGGTTGCGCAAGATGAGCTGGTGCTCGCAAAGAATATTTTAATAGTATTTTAAGATACGTTCGTTGCATCTCCTCATTTTTTTTACACCGTGGGTTTCATTTCGTGTGTTATGGTTTTAGGAACATGCGGGATTGTATGTCAATGACACTAGATTTGTATCAGTTGAGGAACGGTATGCTCTCGAATCCTAATAGAAAACTACATTCATCTTCGACCAGTCCGTCAAGGTCGCTTGCGATAATACCAAATGGAAAAATGTGGTCTGGATCTTTTGGTGAATCCGCTTTGTTTTTCAAATAAACTTCGTTTAGTTTTTTCGCTGTATTTCAACGTTGTTTACTGGTCGAACATATCAAACGTTGACTGATGTTGTTACAGAAAAACAAAATTTTCAATTTGAACATTTTTCAGTACATTTCACAGGCCAAAATGCTTTGCTACACCGCGTACCACAGTTGAAAACGAAATCGTGTCTATTACCACTTAAGGCGTATGATTCCGGTGGCAACTCTGCGAAAGTCGTAGAACATTTTGATGATACTCACACTGAACTTGATAGGTTGGGCGCCAATCCACGAGTAGTGAACATCTGCGTGGTCACTTTTATGTCACTGTTGACAAAAAATACACCTTTGCTTACCTAAAGTCAAGTCCAACAACCCTATGAAGTTTTTCCGAAAATAGATCAGGAACCGGTCTGCAGGGAATCAGTCACCATTTTCAATGCAGCCAACAATATTAGAAAACCTGCGTAATATCGTACTTTGAATCAGTCATTTCAGGCCTATAATGACGACCATTTAAGTACACACAATTGGAATGCACCGGTCTATCCACTTTCCTCACACATGTTTTATTAAGGCCTTGCGAGTTAATTGACCGCAGGGTAATTCATATATTGGCCTCGCGAATTAAATCAAAGACAATGTGACGACGTGAAGATTTCACTGGTCCGCCTTCGGTCTGATAAGAAAGTGGTTCCACACCTCATATTTGTCTACTGTGCCTAAGTTTTTAAGGAAGTCCGCATGTTGTATGCTGTCCGACTGTTTGTGTACATGCCCTGTGACGGTGTGGCGCGAACCAGAATCATACACACTTTCCGGTTTACTCGCTCATCGACGGCAAGCCTCTAGCCTCCCTCGCTAATTTGAGTGTCAGTGCCATTTATATTTCTATAGAACATCCCTGTACAGTTCGTGGTTTTAATATTCGGTCTCTCCTTTCAATGGTCTTTTCACATTTCATGTCTGGTGAACTCGTATCTGGAAAACGACCTAGTATGCCATGCACTGAAATAGATTGAACACCAGTTTTACGCGACAAAGTGGAACCTGATGTTTATTTATCATATGTCCTTTGAGCCGTCGTTCCACAAAAACACTGTCTCACCTCATAACGTTTTATGTCGCAATTGCGGATTACAAAATCAAAATACTTTTCGCGCATGGTATAACTTCCATCTGGTCAGATCGGTTAATTTCAAACGATAGCCGTTGTTCTGGATGAAAACCCATGTACAAAGTGCTGCAGAGTCCTTCTGCATACACTAAATTGACTTCATTTTGTGTAAAATATGTCCCTTTGATTCAACGTATCATAACCTTCCAGGGAGTATTTGGTCAACTAGAAAACGTCTTCGGTGAATTGCAAGCGCAGTGTAACACTGATGTCACATACATGTATTCAGAATTGTCGACGGTTTTATAGCTTGGCAGAGGTTTGGTCTGGTCTTGCTGACTCTTCGTGATGTGTCATACAATTGCCGAATCCGGTGAGGATTGAGAGTTTTTGAAACCACTCTGTTTAACACTATCCGGCTGAATTCTCCAGTTCAAGAGGTTGAAGACGAAACTGAATGAGAACTTGCACAATGAATGCTGGCAACTTACATAAACTCGGGATATACATAGAAGGAAGATTGATGACTATGCTGGCGCGTTGATCTACACAGGTCATGTGAAACACGTTATGTGGACATGGCCTATGTGTCCACGTGAGAGCTCAATATAAATTTCGTTCGGGAGGAAATGCGATTTCAGAGGAAGATGGAGTGGTTTAACAGAACGATGGACCGATAGAGAACTAAAGACTGGGAGAGGGGTCGATACGATATTAAACGTTTGATTTTTACGGCTCATCTTAAGAATATCACATTCTCTTGAAAGGCTACTATGACGATGGGGTCGACACTATCCAAAAAATGCAATCGTTTTACCATAGACCGCTATGTGATAACATAAAATAAGATTCGTGATTGATAGGAAGTCTTCCACATTCGCTTGATATATTGGTTGTGTACATCAACAAAAGTATCTCACCAATGTGAGAAGCAGCATATTTTCTCAAATGCTCGACAGTTAATCAGTGAAATTTGACAAATGAGTCGTTACAATGAAATACCCCCTCATCGGAAGGTAGTTTTTCTTCAACCCAAATGTCACGAACAGCGCATCAGGTATTCATCAACAGTTATCATGCATTAGCGGACGATCTGGTGTAACCTCTTCAACTTTTACTCGTAGATGTTTTGTTAATGCACTAGTGTCCTGTTTAGTAGCGCGTACACTTTCTAAGCAGTTACCGATCCGCAGTTGGAATGTAAACCTAGAGGTAGTGATGATCAATTATACATAATCCTTTATTCTCCAGGTAGGTGCGTTGTAGATGCGTACAAATAAGACCAACCTCTTAATCATAAATAGTAATTAGTAGTAGAAATCAATGTTACCAATTGTCAGATAACTAAATTAGATTGCTCATTTAGCCTTGTGCATCCCCAGAGGTTACCAGTCACTCCAAGAAGTGAGTCAGTATCTGGTAAAAGGGATAATTGCTTGGATAGTCAATAATTTACAAAATGCTTAAAATACCCGAGCTCTTACAAAGTAAAGCCGGCATCGTTCCCATCCCACGGTTAATTGTGAAAGGCGGAGGATGCAATTTTACACAACCAAAGCTGAGAAGGCCTGAGTGAACTTCAGTGTATTTCCGTGCAACCCGATCTTGTTCAACACCGTAATGTATTACAACCGATCCCACTTTTTGGGTGAAGCGTTTTTCGAGTGCCCACCCATGAATTGTTCTACAGACCGCATTGGGGGTAAAACCAGCAGTCCTAACCGCATGTGTTGTGGTTTGCAATACCAGTACCACAGCCACTGATCCGGATTGCGTATCAATCCGGTGGAACAGATGTTTTCATCGACTGAACTGAAGTTGCCAACATGGATGTGCTGCCAACTCTTATCCGGCCTTCGTCATAGACGTACTGAATCTGGTCTGTTATCCTGTCAGTAAGCTTGATATAGAGAGCAAGTAATAACACACTGTCTATGTCTTCGTTTACTTTTGGTCATTGAAAACGACCTTGTAGTAATGCCCTTCCATAGATGAGCGGAACAAAGCTGGTTTAAAGTGTCATTTCGAAAAGCATTACGAAGACAAGAAGAAGTCTGGCTATTAGGAGTGTGGGACCACGACTAGTCCACTGACGGATGATGAACATAGGTTAGGAGGTAGTGTACCGAGTAAATACATATTTTGTAACATTTTTGCGTAAGCGACTGGAACCGTCAGCCGCATAGTTGTGTATTCTAGATATATACATTATCTCCTGACTGTGAGCGCCCAACGTCAGCGCTCATACTCGCCTTTTACTGGTGAAATCCTGTGATTCGGATGTCCCGGGCAGTGCCGGTTTGTTTAATTGATACTACTGTTTACTGTTGTCTTCAGAGTGTGCTAATTATAGATGATATCGGGTGAATTCATATGACGACAAAGAACTGCGTCTACACTCTTGGAATTGTGTCACAACACACAGTGTCCAGCTTTTACAGGCAATCATACATTAACATTGTTGAGGATACAAGTGCCTATTCTGCTATTCTGAAAACATTTTGTTTTTGTGGATTCTAAAACCAATGCACAGTTGACAGGATTGGTAATTAGCCGCGTTAATGAAATGAACATCCCGGAGAAGCACGAAGTTGATCTTCATCTGTACGTTCAAGGACTTTCAAAAAGCACTCGAATTCTTCACACGTAACATCCAACCCGTGTTTATTGAGTCGATATCCAAGATAACATACCGATAACATACCGTGTTGTTAGGCGTCCGCACCGATCATCAATTAATCCAGTGGCTTCACGCGTGTAGCACCTCTCACGTTTGAAGGCGCAGATTATGGACGGTGCCAGTTGACCAGGACGTTTGAACTGAAAGCGTATGTTATCTACGAGAGTATGTGAGGGAACAGTAGGCTTATCAGTAATGAAGAGGTTGAGAGAGCTACAAAACCCACCGCACTAATGACCAACGAAAATGTTCTCTTCTCTGATCCAGAGTCATACTATTACATACTATCACTCATTGAAGTAGTCCTGGAAAACCACCGACAACTGGGGCACATTAGAAGTGAACAATTAGACAGTGCAACCAGCCAAAATTGCTGGCGGCCACATTTGTGCCGTGACGTGGCAAACTTCTGCCGTCTGTTGAAGCAATGATGTTGCATCAGAAACCCCAAGACCAACCAGAGTACTCGCAACAAACAGTAAATGCCGACTCTCAGAATGAACCAGTTGGCGTGAACGCTATAGTCTAATTGAAGAAAATGCTAAAAGATGAGTGGCACGTGGTCGACCTTTTCACTTTGATGCATCAGCCATCCCCAATGTCATTGTGGAATAGTGGATCTGTCAGTGAGGAGCTCCAGGGTAGTTGCAGTCTGACTATAGGTTCAACTTCAAGGAAACTTCGTTACAATAGATTTGTCAAATTTAGGATATTGAAAAATCCGACGGGCCACTTACAATTCTCAAGGCAATAGACCAATCACTCTCTCCTGTAGTTACTGAATTCCTTCGTGTACCACAACTTGTTTGGTTAGGACCTGGTAGCCTCAAGTTGCGTGCTTGTTTACCGAGGCTGTGCTCGTGTGTTCATCAAGCAGATGCCTCACCTACTGTGGACTGGTTGTACAGTTCAACTAGCTTCACTTACCTGTTTGCCCACTGGCAGTTAAATGCAGCCCACAGTGGCGAGATATGCTTGTAAATTGGTCGATGCCTCACGCCTAACATACCAGACGGCAAGAATGCATTTGGAGTGCACACCATCATCAGGAGAGGTATTATCAGAGTAGGGTGTTCAGGCCCTTGTTGTAATCCAGGGAGGAACTGTGGTTACACCAACAGACGATGTTATCGAGTGCTTCTGCAGAACCGTAAATATGGTGGAGAGGGTTGTTTGTTGTGAGAGGCGAAATGTATGACTTCTTCTGCGCGATGAAATACCCTGAATTTGCGACCAATAGGGTTTGTGGTTGTCTAGTGTGATAACCCAAAACCGGTCGTAGATAGCAGCGGTTGTCACGCAGGAGGGGGTGCCAGATGTTGCAGAGAGGACGTTGCCTCAAGTGGGAGAAAGCGTTGTGAAGTTGAATTAAGAACAAAGCAACGTGTGTCACTAACATAACGCATTGTCAAATTTACGGACTTACGTAGTTTTTATGAGGAAAGCGTCAATTATAGCAACAAGTCTCTTTGTAAAGACAAAACGGGGCTGTATTTCTGATGGAAGTTATTTTGACGAACGCTAACAAAATTTCCGTTCCAATTCAGAAAGGAGTAACCTCACAAAAAGAAATCGCTAAATCAGATTACAACTGGGGTGCCTTCGAAAAACTATAACTTAGCCATTAGGGCGTTGATGTAACACGCATAAAACACAAGTTCGACAAAAGTAACACAGTGAAGGATACATAGGTTCTTCAAGTTCTTAAATGATTTACTTAGCTCCTACAAGTTACCAGACGTAGTGAGATCATACTTTTAACATACTGTCCCACACATTCCGAACGACGACTGAAAATATGAGCAAAAACGGTTTATTCCAAGTAATCAACTACGGATGTTTTATAAATGATGCGTGGAATAAATAACTGAATTATTGTACAATTAGTGGCGAATGCTCAGTGATTGAGGTTATTTCAGAATTGAAGACCACCCACACTTGATCGCAGCCTTCACATTCAGATAAGCCTTTCGGCTAGCCCACTTCGAGAGGAAGCACTAGACTCGAGTTTCGTTCTTATTAGAGCCCATCAGCTTATTTCAATACAAAGGCTGCGGTAGAGTGTGGGTGGTGTTCAATTCTGAAATAACCTGAATCCCTGAGCATTCGCCACTAATTGTACAATAATTCAGTCATTTATTCCACGCATCATTTATAAAACACCAGTAGTGGATTACCTAAATACCCCGAACGTTCCCTGCTGATGCAAAACATGCTCACTTGTTCCACTGAAGACGGTAACCTCAAAATAACTGTGAACTCCTGATGACTGGGTTATCGTTTGGATATAACAAAGTGATTATGTTCATTATCCATTCTTGATGATCGTGCAAGCTGAACACTATTAATACAGACCTGTGGTTGAGCGTTTGGATTTGACTATTTGGTCAAGTCTATTGTGAGGTTGCTGGAGTAGTGGTTATCACGTCAGTCTCGCACACATGGGGGTCAGAGTGAGGGCTGTGATCAGGACAAGGACGTGTACTACGGACAAGCCTTAATAAAAATGAAACCCGAGTGTAGTGCTTTGTTTTGGAATGGGTTAGCCGGAAGGTTTATTGTATAATTATTGTTATATCTACATGTATTTGTAAGTGATTCAGCTGTTGATAGTCATCTTTAACTTCTAGCATATCACTGACCTGCAGAGTTATAGTATCTAATAAGTGCAACAAACGGTTTTACCCGAACAGAGTGTGTAGGCTGTGAATGAAGTGAGGTAAGACGCCAGTGATATGTTGAGAATCGTTTTGTGCTATCAAACCATTTGCGCGTTAATTCTGTATAATTTTAACGATGTATTTATGGTGTCATTAAGAACGTATTGCATTTCTGTGACGAAAGTTCTAGCCAATGCGCTTATTAGGAACGAATAGTCTTGGGATTCATTTAATGGACTTCGGTTCGCGCAGCAGATGTGCGGATCATTGCGCGCATCACGTAACACTTCACAAATTCTCTATGTGGAAATCGCAAATTTGTTTGTCTTAAATGGCGCAAATATTCTGTTTGCTTACATTGTATGTTCTCGCTGAGTTGCCAGTTTCCATGTGTAACTCAAACTGTCAGCTGTCGTAAGTTTAGCATTCGAATGCATGACATTCCAAATCGAATTTTACAACGCAACTGATGCGAGCCACCGAGCAATTAGATGATTTGTATACTTCTAACAACCAACTGTTTATATATCACGAAAAGCAGACAATGTTTAGTTAATTTTTGCCTCGCCTTCTGCATATTATTCCCACTAAGACCTCTTCGTTTAGAACAAGCTAAGTTTATTATAAACGAAACTAACACGTTACAAGTAACCTAGTCCATAAGCACATTCGGAATGCTTATCAGAGCCTCTGTTTCCATCAAATTATGAGATTGACTGAGAATGCTTGAAATTTATCACACCGTTATGCATTTTATCCATCACTATATTAGTTGATTCAGTTCTAATTATTAATGGATTTCGGCTTACTCAGCTCTGTTCAATCCTAAGAAATTCAAAGAAATGGAT
>LUCH01001335.1:96596-127427 GCA_013368495.1 Paragonimus heterotremus
GTGGCCAATCGCTGTAGTTCGTCCTCACTGTGTGCAAACAGCACGCTGTCATCTGTGAACAAGAACATGCGCACCAGTGAGGTATGTAACCGGGTTGGGGCGTCGAAGCGTCGAATATTAAGCAGGCGCCCATCCGTCCGGTACTCTACCTCAACGCCGCATACGCATACGCATACGCGCATACGCTCACATATGCACACATACACACACACATGCACGCAGACAACGAATACCCACAGACAACCTCATCTCGAATATTAGCCACGACACGTGATTCAACCAAGTGTCCTAGCCAGAGCTGACAAGGTACAACGATACCGACCACACATGAGAACACAACTCATCTGGGTTTCTCGCGTGCCGGTGAACAAAACACAGCTACAGTGCTCCGCAAACTATTCAGTGTTTCCATTCTGCAGATCACCACGTCGACATCTATAGGATTCCACCGAACACTCCACTAACACATCCACCGATTACATCTCAGTATTTTGTCCAATCTCTTGCTGTAAGTTACCCTATTATATTTGTCTATTTATATTACATTTTGATTGCATATCCTTCTGATATTATTTGGATGTTTGGTTTTACCGACACTACTTACAACGTACTGGAGTTAACAAGCCAGCATCTAGAAGTTCTATTTTTATTGCGTCAGATTGGGAATGATTCAATCAGATCTATTATGCGTGCTTCAGGTTGTTTTACATCAATGCTCATGTTAAATGATTATAACAATTTAAGCATCTGGGTGCGTTTATGTTAAAATATACGTAAAACAAATCAGCGGACACTACAGAGCGGTTGGCCGGCCTTTGGGTCAAAAGAGTATTGTGGAATACCGATGAAAAAAACTGTAAATCTCTCAAACCATATGAATCGTCAATACTGCAGCTGTACGGACTGCCGAAGACGCATAAATCTGGGATGCCGCTTCAATCAATATTGGCAATAACAAACTCCCGTGCCATAAGTTGGTGCGATGATTAGTCGCTATTTTAACCCCACTGAAACGAGAGTTTCTGACACATTCCACCGAAGATTCTCTGAGAATGATCAGTGATTTGGACAAACTTAACATTGCTCGTGAACTGATGTGTTCTATAGACGTTCAGCCCATGTTCACAAACGTCCATATGCAAGAAACGATTGACAATATCTGTGAGCCCGTCGGATCGAACCACGTTATGTTGCCAATCCCAATGGATATACTGGAAAGCAAATCGTTGCTCTGCACTGAGAACGTCAGTTTTCGTATTCTTGAGCAGTCCCACCGTCAAATAAATGAATTGACCATGGGAAGTCCGCTCGCTCCCATCTTAGCAGACTTCATGTTATGAATTGAACAAGAGCTAGCTACCGAGCTGACGGGCTTGTCTTACTACAAACGTTACGTTAACAACACATTGATATTCAGTAAATCCAAACAGGTATTAGATAACCTGGTGCAACACCTAAATAGTTGTTACTCTAACCTCGATGTTCCGTGTGAATTTGAAGCTAACCACTATCTCCTATTTCTAGGCATACTCATATGTCGAAGAGAAGGTGGCTCAATTAGGAGAGCTATCTATAGAAAACCTACACGGTCCAGCCAATACCCCAACTTCAACAGTTTCACACCGATCCAACATAAACGAGCTTTAATAAATACGTTGCTCACACGCGAAAGACGTGTCTGTACTCACGACAGTCTTGCGGAGGAACTAGACCTGACCACTTCTGTCTTGCAATCTACTGGTTACCCCGAAAAGTTCATAGATAGGCACGGTAGGCGAGAATTGCCATCCGAAAACATGGTCACTGAAAAAAAGGAGTTTACACAGAGTTGTCCTTCAAGGGTGACCACATCATGCGGCAAACAACACAACGACTGAGAAATTCACTTAAACATTTAACGCAGCTGAACTCCGTGCACTCGCTCGAACCCAGAAGTTACCAGTGCCTTCAACCAAAGGAGACCAGCCTATCGGTGCCACCACACATTGTGTTTACCAATTTACATGTTGTTACTTTAATACATATAATATTCTTTGAAAAGAGCTTATCTCTGATGACTCACCGTTAGGTGAGGTCATCATGTCATGATGATGTCGAGAAATACGACTTTGGAAATTCATGTATGATTAGACTTCCGTCATAGCTGTCAAAGTCGTTCTCCGACTCTCTTCCCTGATTCAAGTTTGCAGGTTCGAAAGATCAGATTTTAAGCGTACGTGGGCCATACTAGAAACTCGAAATAGGTGTGCCATTGTGAGCATTACTTCAGGGTCTGCTGGATTTCGAAAGTTATCTTTAGTAGGTGAGGAAACTACGTCGGAACAGCCGATTCAGACCGAGAAAGCCTTTGGAGTCTAGCTGACTAGCAGTAACCCTCCAATCGGGTTACGACAGGTATTTCGGACCACAATTGGCGGTCATGATGATCATGTTCAAACACACCACTTAAAATGTTTAATCCATTGAGAACAGTTCACAAGCCTTCATCATAGAAGATATTTCCTATTGGGAATGAAGACAGAATTATTGTTGCACCATGATAGCTGCTTGAACGAAATGTCAACACTCCGTCGATCCTAAAAATCTCGAGCAATTAATTCACCAGAGCGCTATGTAAAACTTTCAAAATTTAGTTTTTAATGCGAGAGTTAGGTGAAAATTCGAAAGCAGCAAATTTTCATTTTCTTAGACACACAGAAATGGTCCATGTAGTTAATCCAATAAGATCACCACATTCACACGATACTGCGACGCATATATACAACTGCGAAATAATGTACACGGCAAAAACGAAATGATCAACATCTGCAAAGCTGTCGTGAAATTTCCTAGTGAACAATAGAGGAAAATGGTGGGGGAAAATCACTTTTGATAACTTGTCATAATGGCAATACAATTAGGTTTGTTCAGCCTAGTTAAAACAATGTATAAAAAACGCAAAGTAGTTTAGCAGAGTGTCACCGGATCAGGTGAACCTTCAAAAATTACAAATATCCATGAGCTAACTACTCGGACAGCGAATCATCAGTGTTAATAATCAATGGTTTAGAGTATTAACCATAAATTTATCACCGAGTTTTCCACTGCGGTTCGGACGGGCATATGGATCGATGGTAGGAACTTTGGTCAGGATAATTCCATAGAATGCATACTTTTTGTTTGAGCAGAGATTCGGAGACGTTACTCTGACAGTGATTGATTTAAAAATGTCTCGCATTCCTTGCCTAACCTGTATGAGTTAGTTGATCGGATCTGTGTAGATCACGCAGGATGCCAGAGAGTGGTCACTTTGTGGTGGATTGTCAAGCCGAAGGTGCGAATAATCAAACACCCGGTGGAATGCTTCAACGCGGGCGGATGCACGTCCATAACCCTTCAGCGATCTGATGGGGGACAGCAGGGACGATCGTATGAGTCATTATTCGACCGGATCGGGTTAACGGAGGCGGAAAAGCCCCTATAGAAAGCACCGATCACACACGTGAACCGGACAGAAGTGCACACAACGTGGGGGAGGCAACCAAGTTGTGTTGTGGACTGAAATTGTGACTCAAAATCTTAAGCGCGTGTGTGGCATGGGAACCAGCGCGTTGGACAATGAAGATTGTGCTTTATTGGACGTCATTTCGCTACATTGTTGCCGTGCCCTGAACACATTGTAATAAAGTTGCCATGGCCAAACCAATTTTGGGATGGAGACATGGAAGAGTGGCTGTCCGAATTTGAGAAGAATGAGGCATGCAACAAATTGAAAGTCGAAACAAGACTTTTGAAGGCATCAGGAACACTGCTCACCGGACGCACGAAGCTGTCTATATATTGAGCAAATGAACAAAGGCTGCAACACCGTATCAAGAAACACGGACCGTACTGATTCAACAGTTTACAAAGGAACAAGACCGACAGCATGCAATGGATCGGTTTTATGATGCTGAATCTTGCGACACCCAAGACCCCTTGATTTATTATCAACATTTCTGAGGATAGTTGACGTTGGGCTTACCGGAGGCAAATGAGGAAACGAGGGGTATATTGGTGAGGGAGCGGTTTATGCAGAGTTTGCCGCTGGAGTTGCAGGAGAGCGTTCGGATGGCCGAGTCTTGCGGGACCACGGACATCGAACGGCTTGTCGTAATTTCACAGCGTCAACCCTGACGGACGTAAGTTGGACGGCTGGAATTCAAGGAGCTCGAACAGAAAGTGAAGCAGCTGACGGTTTGAAGTTTTGAAGACGAACATGGAATCAAGGGGAGCACGTGTTAGACGAGCACGTAGACAATCTCGCCGTCAACACTGTTTTGTTTGCAATGTGGTGGGACACTTTGCCCGCCAGTGTCCCACAGATGCCTTCATCCTTGTTTTTCGGTAGTAACTGGTTAACATTGGGGCGTTTCATGGGTGAAAGTTCTCAGAGAGAGAGAGCGCGTTGCGACTTACTCCTGATATGCTCAGTTCCCCTTACCATGCATTAGCAAACTGGAAAGCAGAACAAGTTGAATGAATTGGACAAAAACTGTGTCCCCCCATTCTACCAGATACATACGATTTCGTTACGGACATAGGGAATACGTTCGTTAGGCGTTTGATCGTTGTGCACAGTGTCCCTTCGTGAGAGACTGCCAAGTTCACTTGTGAACTTATCGGCCAACTGAATATTCAGTTTAGCATACGCTCATCAATGTTGGAAGAACTGTTTCTGTGGCGTACGCTCGAAGTCCATTATAACTTATCAAAGAACCGTGTCAGCAACCGGATAGAGTGTCAGTGCAATTTCTAGTTAGCCAACTACTGGAGGATGTTTTCATGAGCGAACTGGAGTTTCAACAAGCAGACCAGATTATTGACAACTTATGTCCCTATCGTCGGTACGTAGACGATATTTTCGTCCTGTTGGATTATAAGCTTGATTTACCTGCTCTTGTTCACTCGTGCTTTCACGCTAATTTCACGTTTACGCTTGAAATGGGCCTAGGAAACACGTTTCACATTCTACTTGTAGGTGTGAACAGTCAGCCAGGAGTTGGTTTACAATGTTCCGTTTGCCGTACCACAACATGCACTAGAAAGTCTACGAGTTCTGGTAGGCTTGTTCCTTAGATACTAAGACGAAACCGCATTGCATACCTGATCAGCAGATCAGTGAACATCTTACCTTCAGACCCGAGAGACCAGAAACCAAAGACTGTCATCAACGTGTCAAGAGAATTTGGTTATCCGAGTCGTGTTGTAGCTCGGAACATGTCTACAAGCAAGTGAAAGGGTCTGATTTACACAGTGGAGAAACATTGTATTTGTTTGGTTTCAATTCAAAGTTGTTTTGCAAAAGGGACGTTCAACCATCAATTTTTAGGCAGGCAGGCGCACATTCCCGGCAGCACTGTTACGCGGTTGATTCAGCACATCCTGTATGCTGACTCAACCTGAAAATCAAACCTCCGGCATCGAATAACTCGTGGTTGCTTACGTATCTTCCCGCTGTTGTACGACCAAATACATGGGTCGTCGGACAACGCGTTTCTCTAATCAGATCAGAGAACATCATTCAGCGTGACTGGGGACAGGTTCGACCACATCTGTGAACAATGCTATCGTTGCAAATTTAGCCGATAATGATCTGGCATTCCGTGTGGTCTACACAGCTCCGGTCAACTAATTAATATCCGTCGGACTACGGATGGTGAACACGGCAAAGTCAGCCGTTATTCGATTGCCGTCTCCGAATATCTGTCCACGTAAAAAATTACGCAAAACCTACAATGGCCGTGGCCACAGGTCACACCACCGGTCTGTGTGCTTATTCAAACTGTAGTGAGAAACCTTGTGACATATTTGTAATTGGAACTCCAAACTACTGAATACTACCAATACTGATTAGTTGTTTGAGTGGCTAGCTTATAGGTGTTGTAAACTTTCGTAACCGCCGATTCAACAGATACTTGCCCTGATAAATTTTGAGGTGCATGTTGCCGGTGAATGAAGAGGACATACAACCGATTCGTGTTGAACTCAGGTCACGTTCTTGATTTTGCTTATTCACCCATGAGACTTCTTTTTCATCTAAATTCAGGTTCACTGCAGTTCACTGATGCAATCATAATTCGTCGACTCACTAAGGCTACGTAGAGTTATGAACAGGTGTTTTAACACACGACGCTTTCCAACGCATGATTACCGTTATACATTGATTCAGGAAACGATCAATTTTGTTTTCCGTTTGATATTGGTATCTAACTCAAACGGACCTTTGTCAAATAAGTTTTAGTTGTTGATAGCTTCTGGTCAACATTCTGAAAGAAACCACTTTTATCAGTAATTCTGATGCAGCAAACGAATGGTGTGAGTCGCAACCTCTGGATCGCACAAAACTCGAAATATCTGTTAATTAATCCTCGAAATTACATCGAGTTTCTCTTCGTTTCCATCTTCGTAAAACCCTTTACTCCTAACTCGCCCGCAATTCGGCAAGAACGAAGGTCATTTGTTTGTCGACAGCATCAACCAGCTTCTTCAATGCATTCAACTTTTATCTCTCATACATCTTAGGCAATTATTGTCAGGAAAAAATGTTTCAGCAAAACTGCTGAAAACAGTTTAACAAAATCTATTCGGCAACTGTTCGTACGAAGTTAATAATAAGAAGATTTGATTCTGGTGTGAAATCCCTAAATTGTTGAAAAAGATCTTCCAGTACTCTGTCAAATAAAGCCTTGCAAACGTTTCGTTACAACGCCTATCTGGCTCAATACGTAACTCATCATGCTTGTATAATGAGTTTCTTTTCGTCATACCAGCGTAGTTAAACGTTCATTTGACAATATTGAGACTCTCCCATAGTTTTTAATACAGATGTCAAACATTCTTTCAATCTCTGCAGAAACTTTTGGAAGCAAGTGTACAGTATACTTCATAAGTTTAGGCGGTTATGCCAGAAGACTTTGAAGAGACACTTTAGTGAGGAGGAACATATAATGTCCGAACGTGTGAAAACTAACAATTGTTTAACATCTTCTTTCTAACACATGTCCACTAAGTCAAGTATGTGCATTCGGACCAGTCATAAGTTAACGGTCGTAGATATAAATATCGGGTCTCGTTCAAAGATGCTTTCAACAATTTACAGTGCTTCACCCCAATGCATGATGTATCATTGATACTTCAAGGGTACAATTACAGGCTAGTACTGTGCTTTCTGATATTTTGACAGCTGGAAAATGAGAGTTACTAACGCTACGGATTTTAACATAATCGATATATTATTTTTGCGGGAGTGTTATTTATGTTCAACCACAGCTTACCGGACTCTACTGTTATCAGGTAAATCTACGAAACAGCAAACATTTCACTCACTCTATCACACTTAATGTAATGAGCTTTTTGTCCCTCTGACAGCAATTTGTCTGCATTCCACAAAAATAAATTCCACGATTACAAGGCACTTACAAGTCAACCCATATCACTTCAGCATTCTTGTATCATTCTGACATGTCTGCGGATTTTGGCTGGCAATCCTATCAAGAAATATGGCAAGATTTTAGTCTGGTCTTGAATAGTTGATTGAATAAATCAGTCTTTTATTATCACTAAAATCCCATTTTAAATCAGTACAAGAACTTGCATTTATCTATTTGATTTTTGCCAAAATGGGCACGTGTCATCATAAACGATTAATTTCACTATTCGAACAATATTATTATTGAGTAATTTGTTGCAGATTTTTACATTCATTATCTCTTAGGAAATAAATCTATTTCACTGACCATGTAACTAAGCGTTACTGATGTTCTAAAGTTTATCTGAACACAGAAGTCGCAGATGTAAACCAGCACCAAAAAGTGCTACCGAGAATGAAAATGGCTTTACTAATTTCGAAGCACATCCAAGAGACATGTCGCGATATCTACCTGATCAAGCCATTCACTTCGTTGCTAAGATCCCAACCCCGACATTTCCGTCACGAATGAAGCCGTGTTGTTAGAATTAAGACATTCAGTGCTTTGTGCACATGAAGTATCACTTAACGCCATCCATCTGCATAGCATCGGAAGATTTGATCATACATACGCTGTTTGCACTTCTTACGTGGCTAACGGGATGAATCGAAATGTCAAATTTCCAATGAAAGCTGTCAATGGTATTTGGAGTGATTTTGAGTGCCGTGTCATGACCTGTTCTATAGTCTGCCATGAGTTATAACCTGCAAACGTTATCTCTTGATCCGTGTTTCAAGATTCAGCTTTATCGTCGGATATTCCCATCTCACATAGGTGAATGTGATTTGAACGTCCACTCATTGCACGACCACTAGATCATCCTAAATCTTTTTGATTGCCAGCTGTATTAATGTTTGTTGTGGGTTGTCAGTACCTCACATGATATAATCAAGTATACATATGATTGCATTTTAACAGCTCACTCTGTGTTTTCTCCTCCTCTGTGTAAACACGGTTGTCATATTTCCATCTGAATAGGAAATTAATAATCAGCAGGCATATCCAGATCCCCAGGTTTCTTCAGAATAAACGTTCACTCTGTGTGGGCGTCAAGCGTAGAGCGAAAAAGAAGATATTCACTTTTCTTCAAAGAGCCGGAATTTTGTCCAAGCAATCAGATCAGTCGAAGGTGTTATGACACTGGGTTGATCTCATACAATCCAATCCGTTACCATCTGTGAATCGTTTGAATTCCGGAATTATTAACGCTGAGCCACTGACTTTACGAACAGTTTATGAAATGCTGAACGTGACAGAAGATAAACGCGGTTTCCTTGCAGCTGCATGTGTTGTGGTTTTCGGAGCCGGTACCAGAGCTATTGATACGGATTGCCATCAGGTTACTAAAACGGATGATTCCACTAAGTGAACGGAAGCTGCCAATGTGAACGTGCTGCAAGGTCTTAAGAGACGAAAGCCATAGACATACTGAACCCGGTGTGTTGTTTGCCACTATACTCGATAGAGAGAGCATGCTCATCACATTGTCTTTGTGATCATCTACTTTGCCATTGAAAATGGCCTGGTAGTGATGCTCTTCCCTAAAAAGCATCAGGGAAATTGTCTACAATTTGTAAGCAGGTTTCACTTGATGGATGAAATCGGCAGTCACAGTACACAACGGTCGCTTTAACTCAACTCATTTTGACGGGTCACAAAGAGATGTAATTCAACTGTCAATTCACAAAGCGTTTCTACAGCCAAGACTGGTTAGTAAGAGTCTGGGTTCACCATAAGTTCATTGACGGGTAATGAAGAGTATTAGTTAGAAAGTAGCCTACCCAAATATTGTATTGGGTGGGCTACTTCACAGGGCGGATGCGTATCTTGGGACATCTCTGTGCAAGCGACTCGAGACATAAGCTGCAAAGTTGTGTAAACCAGAATTATACGTAATCACGCGGCTGTGGACGCTCAACTTTAGTGCTCATGTTCACCTTCCGACGCAAAACGTTTTTATATGCTTATGCACTCATCGACAGTGATAGTACTGGTTCACGATCCGTTTGGGGCTAGAAAGACCTGTCCAAAATGGTACTGGTGATATCTTTTGAAATCGAAAATCCCCGGTGAGGCCGGTTTCTTTATTTGCAGATACTTTTTACTGTTGTTTATAAGGTGTGTTACAGACGTTATGAAGTGAATTCATACGATAACACAGAACTACGCCCACACCCTTTGGATTGCGTTACAACGAAGAATGTTTGATATTTACAAGCCATTTTACACTAACAATTTTGAGAATGCGATTGCCAAGTTTGCTGTTCTGAAAGCAGTTTGTTGTTGGCGATTCCAACAACTATGCACCATTTCATCTGATAAAGTTTTCAATAAAGTGTGTGCAGTTGATGCGATTCGTAATTACCGCGATATTTAGATCATCGTCTCAGAGAAGAACGAAGTTGATATTCATCGGCAGGCAAATCGACTTCTGAAATGCAATTGAAATTCTCGGGTATAACATGCATGTTCAATTGCTCAACGTAGCTTCCTTGTACACACCACAGAGGGATCACCTCCATTAGGTGGAAGACAGATATAACCAAGACAGACATGCGGGATCGGTGGTTCAGGTAACGTACATTTTGTTCACTAGTTTATAAATTTCTGTTATATACCAATTATCATGGTAATCGCAATCTCACGGGTTTCTCAGTCATTCACTTTCGGATATCCTCACTCAGTTCTAGCCGCTTCGTCTTTCTGGACCTCAACATTAATGCATTTGCCCGCCACGACCGAATCTTAAAAGCTCATTACCTTTCCATGAGACAGTGGTGATAATCACTCTACCAGTTGGAATCCTATTAGAAACGACCGTTACTCAAATGCGAAGGCCCAACGAAACTTGCTCTGTACTGATGTTGAGATCGTTCATGTTTGATATGTGGGTGGAGATCTGCATAACAAAATTCTATCCGTATGATACGTTCGAATTACACAATCTAAAGCCCTCCATCAGTTATCGTTTACAGTTTGATTTTCACCTGCGCGCTCTTTAATAACTGTCCATCGGTTGTTTGACTAACATACAGTCAAATGTTATTTAAAATGTTAATGTCAATGATAGCGGCTTGTCTCCGTCACTAACGCGTTATGGTTTGCCTTTAATTAAAAGACCAATTGTCTATGAACTGTCTTGGTGCATTAGTTTCACCTGTTGATCGAAATAAATAGTCTGCGATTCTTCTTGATGAAACTTGGTCAGGTGTACAGAGTGCCGCATCTAGAACTTATCCTGGAGACTTCTACAACTCCGCGAGCAAACCGACACTATTTGGTATTGTCTGTTTATACAGGAATGTCGGTTCACCTAGTTTGATTAGTTTGTAAACCGGGATGGCTGATGCATCCGTTGAAGGTGCTCAGTATAAGGCTACCAACAAAAGATCATGTGAAGTGAATTCAGTCATTACGGAGTGATCTGAGTAAAACATTTTGGTCAAGGTGAAAGCGACAGCACGTCAGATGATACTAACATAATAGTAACATAGGGTACGCAACGATAGGCGCAAGTGTGATATCGACCTGGAGATTTCTTCTGTCTGCCTTAGGTATGATGCGTGAAGTAGTTCCAAAACTTACAAATGTATATTGTATTTAGGTTATTGTGCGATAGTTTCTATGATGTTTGCTGCCCGATTGTTCTTACGCAGGTCACGTGACAGACACGCGAACCGGAGGGTCACATTTACTGCCAATTTTCCGTGTCTTTACTGTTTATATAGCCGTTTGTGATCACTTCTACATTCTACAAAAATACCATTTTTACACCACATCTGCTTAAGTCGCACTTGAGGAAGAGAACTAGAGAAGCTGTGCACTAATGTATGATAAGAACATAGAACGACCCAGTCATTATATAGGGTTTATCATGTTCTTTTGCTTAACGCAACGAAACACAAATGGACGACTTCCAATGTAATTCAAGCTAACGTTGACAACAGTAACATTGGTCTGCTCCAAAAAAATGTTCACAAGCATATCCGTTAAACTTTGTAGGTTGAAAACATTATCCATCTGAAAATGTTGGCAGGAAGATGACGGTGCCTACAGAAACGGGCGTGTGAGTGTGCGAGAACAAAGATTAATCAAATCTGCTGTCGACTGCTGAAGCGTACACTTTTCAATCAGCTATCTGGAAACAGAAAATACGTAAATCCATTGTTGCTTTCGATGGCTTCCATTGTTCATGATTCATTGGAAAATGGTGTCCTGTTCGGTTGCTCGTTGCTTTATGCTGAATACGAAAATACCCAAACTGCTGCTTATTGAGAACTAATCCCTACCCATAATTAAAAGCGCATTGGTGACAGTGGTAATTTGTGAATATATTTCTCAAGTGAATAATAATTCATTGTACACTAGACAGGCAGACTTCGATGTTGAGTGGATACAATCTGCAAATACTACAGCAAACCCAAATGCCGACTGTCCACTACCGTGTCCAAAATCTAATATTACATTTTGGAGAGTTAGGAGCAACAAACACTGGTATAGTTGATGAACTGATTGAGGATAACACGAGGTTACGAGAGAGTTTCAATGCACTAATGTTTCAACCACCATGGATTGGTCTCCTCAGGAGTGTTGTCACATTGATGTATTTGATGAAATTATTAAGCGTGAATGAAGTTATAAGTAAACAATAAGAAACTAATACGTTGCGTATTGCATTTTATTGCCGTAACCTGTTTGCAGATCACTTCCAATCTGATCTATTTCATGCATAAAGTGCGATTTTTGTATAACACAATGTAACCAGTCATAACTGAGTTTTCTAAGGCTCTCACTGAGTGTTGAATAAAGGGCAAGGTCCAAAATGTGAAGTGTTTAGAGATGTGAGTTGAAAAGTCCACAGGTTTAAATAAGGTATGTTAAAATTCTCACAGTGAGGTGAGCGAAACATCTATTGTAGTAAAAGCTTGCATAGGGAAAAAAGAGAAACAAGCGCACATTTATTTTGAACATGTTTCAAAATATTTCGCAAATCCTCATGTTGGATGGAGGGTTGAGGTTTTCTAGTTAACAATTGTTAAACATTATCGAATTTATAAGTCAGAAAGCGCCACAGTTTCCTGTAATTTAATTCGTACTCATTCAGGCAAGAATTCCGGCAGTCTAACACTCAAGCTGATTCAAATTTTCCTTCGCGAAATTCTGTTCGTGTTTGTTCGGAGTATCAAAGACAGGCAGAGAATTTCAGACCAGAACACAATCAGGGACAGTGTTCCTCTATCGGGTGCAGTTGACAGTATGAGCGAGAGGAAACCATTATTCTTATTACCAAGGTTTTACCGGCTCAAAGAAACAGATAATATGCCATCCCGGAACCACTCAATTACTTGATTAGATTATTTAGTCAAAACTGTTTGATGATGAATAACACACGTGACAACTGTGAACCAGTTGTCTGAGACAGAGATTAACGTACAATGAGAAGAATACCAGTACTGTGTGACGAAAAGTTGCTTCAAAGAACAGGGCGGACAGAAAATAACGGTGGAATGAAGGACAGTTCAAGATGGCGTTTGCACAGGCCTGTGCAATTACAATTCAACGATGTGATAACATGTGCTGGCTAGACCGCAATTGGGGAACCATCCACAGCTATGTAAAACGAATCTGCCACTCAGCGAAATCCCCAGATTGCATGCATATCCTCTGAACTATTCTGTCGAGTTATAAAATCCTGGGCAACGTACATAGTTAATTGGCGTACCAGGCAGATGTTCGTGAATGTCACGGTACATGAAATAACTGACTACATACGTCAGCCCACTGAAATAAACCACATCATCTTTGTACTCAAGATGTTTGTCAAGTGAAAATTTTCAATGAACTACAGGGGAAATCAGCGAACGCCAATTAACATTGATAAATCATCATTGGATCAGCACAATCATGCCTGTTCAACGAATCTAAGAGAATGTGTAAACAAAGCAAAACGGTTTGATAGAACATGGCTTGATCAGATAAACGGTCTAAAAATTCTAAGTGCATCTGACGGCGAGCCACAAGTGTTAATAATGAGTGACTTGAATTTCCAACCACATCTATGCCACGGAGTTTCCCTCTAGAGTTTTGATGGGCGTGCAGACTGGTGGCGTGACCTTTAACCACGGCATCCCCAGGGATTGCACATTTCTGTTTGGAGAAAGATTCGGAGACGATAGTCGACTTCAGCCGTGTCCAGAATACGTTGTCTGTGCAATGAGGTAGCTGACCGGGACTATGTAAACCACACAGAACGGCAGAATGGGTTCATCACACTGATCATTCCTAATTGAACATCACTCACAACTGATCGCAACTGTCGCATCCCTATAGACCTGTCAGTTGTTCTCTGTTGGAAAAAAGCACTACAGTCGAGTTTCTCTCTAAACAGAGCTTGGCAGTAATGCATATCCTAGCTAATGTCCGGATTAGAACTCCGGAATGGTCGACCTGCTGAACCCACTCTGCCAGTCTGTGGTTGAGACTCCAAGTCACTGGCGATCCCCTGTGCGAATAGCTAGCATGTAGGTGTTTTAAAGTTTTGTATCTCCAGATTTGCCTAACAGTTGCGCCATCAAGTTATGAAACGTGCGTTATCAATTGATGAAGGAGTCAAAAATCGATTCGTTTTGGACACCAGTCACGTTCTGAACTTTACTTACCTGATACAAGCTACCTCTGTTTCATCTTAATCAGGTTCCCCGCGGTTCATCAAGGCATCTGTGATCCATCGACTCAATTAGGTTTTCCGGATTCACGAACAGTTATTCCACAAGACGCTATCCTAGGCATGATCACCTTAATAAACTGAGGCGTGAAACTACCTATGCTACTTTCAGCTTGACACTGGTAACCAAATTAAACATAAGTATATATGATTTATCTGTTGGCCGCGCCTGACCAAAATTCTGATAAAAGTCAATTTTCTAGAAAGATCATAGGAGGAAACAACTGGGAAGACTTCTAGTTCACTGCGTCGAGTGGATAATATGATAGTGTTAAAATACCTGGCAATTTCACTGACGAACATTTTGAAGTGAAGAATGCAAAGTATTCGGTATCCTCATGAATAATTCCCGAGATTATAATAAGTATCTTTTTGTTTCCACCTCTGAAAATACACTCAGTCACTGACACGTCAGTAATTCACTAGATTCGGCTTGTTCTGACGGCATCAAACAACCTTTTTAATGCATTCAGTCGTTATCCCTCACATATATGCCAACTAATTTCATACAAGGATGTTCCGGCGAATCTGTTGAAAACGGTCTTGAACAAAGATAGAGAAATCGGATCGGACGTTTCATTGCAACATTTGTCTTGCTCAACACGTTCTCCATCATGCTTGTACGAAGAGTTCGTTTGTACTACTGTTGAAGCAATCTAGTATTCTTTTGGTTCAAACTGAACAAAACTTGGCTAATTGATTTCTACTAGAAGGACGCGTTACTTGTGTTCCTCAACTTGTATTTTGTCTACACATGTTTTTTCTATCTCTCTCTTCTATCTTAGACGTGCCCATGAAGTCAAATACGGGCATCAAAATCTCTTTCATGTTATTTGGCGTAGACATAAATACTGAGTCTCGTTCGAAGATGTTTTTAGAATGTAACAATGCTTTATCCTAAAGCGTGATGTAACATTGGTTCCCAAAGTTAACACCTACATGTAAGCAGTATGACCCCTGAGATACTGTCGACTGAGAAGAGAAATAGCCAACGCCGCAAACATAAACACAGATTACAAAGTGACACAGATGAATATGAAGAACGTAATCAATATTTTATCTTGAGGAATGTTGCCTAAGTTCAGTCGCAGTGTACAGAGCTCTATTGCGGTCAAATTCGTCTATAAATCATCACATCTTTCTCTTGCTTTTTCACAGTTAATGTGTGTTCAGCTTATCTTTCATCTGACAGCCAACTGTTCGCATTCCACGACAATAAATTCCAGAACTACAAGGCATTCACAAGTCACCTCATTCCAACTGAAAATTCTCATAGCATTCAGACCAGTCTGGGGGTTTGGGCTGACAATTCTGTCAAGAAGAATCGCTGGATTTTAAGCTGTTCGTGAGTGGTTTATCAAGTTAATCAACCTTTTGTGATTACTGCATTACCTACCAAATTATAACGAAGATTTGCAGTTAATTTGGTTTATTGCTGCTCAAATGAGTACATGCTGTCACAAATTGTTGGTTATGTCAATTGAATGGTATTACTGATCTATTGCACAATTCTGTCTGGATTTTTGCGTTCAATATCCTGTTTTATATATTAAATGATGAAGCCGATTTTGCTGGTCGCGTAACTTTATTCTACTGGTGTTTTGAGGTCTTCCTAAAGACGAGAATCACAGGTGTAAACGAGCAACCGAGGATGAAAATGACGTCATCAGTTTGGAAGCACATTCAACAGACAAGTCAGGATACCTAACCGATCGTGCCGTTCTCCGTATTATTAAAACCCCAACCCTCGAGACTTCGGTCATAATTGAAGCCATTTCAATACAACAGAGATATTCGTTGCTGTATGCAAATAAGTTTTTCGGCGAACGTAGTCCGTCTGTCATAGCACCGGGTACTTTGACTACAAATTCACTCAGTTCAGCTATGGTCATTCTCGCATACGCTTTTCGTACTTATTACCTGGCTAACGCGATAAA
Organism: Paragonimus heterotremus; assembly: GCA_013368495.1. Lineage (NCBI taxonomy): Eukaryota > Metazoa > Platyhelminthes > Trematoda > Plagiorchiida > Troglotrematidae > Paragonimus > Paragonimus heterotremus. The sequence goes on from LUCH01001335.1 coordinate 112,748, forward strand.
TCGAAGTGTCAAAATTTTGCAACGTTTGTTTTCTTGTTGTTGTTAGCATTTGAATTACAGTAGGTCAGTAACTTACACGAAAAATGCTATAACCCTCGATGTCATTTTGAACGTCATGTTACGAACTATTCTATAGATTGCCAATATCTTCTGGTCCGTGTTTTATGATACAGGTTTATACCCGGATATATCCACCTCACGTCGGTAGATATGATCTGGACGTTCACTTATTAATCAACCATCAGAGGATCCTACATTCTGGACTTGCAGCAGTAACTATATTTGTTGCATTTAGCCGATAGCTCTGCTGAGGTAATCAAAGATACATAGCACTGTATTTAAAAAATTATTATGCGACTTTTTCCTTCTGTGCACACAGTTTTCATGTTTACATTTGAGTAGAAAATCGAAATTCAGTGGACTTAACCGGATTTCTATATTTCTGCAAGGTATTTCCTTGTTTTGTGTGTATGTGTCACGCGGGTAGCGAAAAATAACTGTCAACTTCTTTCCAAACTCCTGACATTTTTTCACTCAAATCTTATTTCAGAGTTTTGTGCTGAACGTTCGATGATACCAGTCGAAGACATTGTGATACGGGGTTTGTGAATCGCTCCAATACCAGAATGATGAACGCCGTTCCACGCCGTCTACGAACAGCTTCTGTATTGTTAAAAGTGAGTGAAGATGAACGCAGTCTTATGACAGCTGCATGATTTGTAGTTTGCGAAACCAGCAACACGGCTATTGATGCGGACTTCACATACGTTCAGAGAAACAGATAATTCCAACCAGTGAACCGAAGTTGCCATCTTGGATGTGCTGCCAAGTTTTATCGGATTAATGCCATGCACGTACTGAACTCGATCTGATCTTTTTCACTATGATAGTTAGGCAGAACATGCATTAGCACATCGTCTATGCCATCATCTACAGTCAGTTATTGGAAATGACCTCGTGACAGTGCCCATCACTGGATAATTTTCGGAAACCTGTTTATAATTTGTAATCAGGTTTTATTTCAAGGAGGCAATCGACAATCATACAACACGACGGTCACATTAACTTAGCTTATTTTGACGGGTCATGAAGAGATGTAATTCAAGTGTCATTCCAAAGAACTTTCCGGCAGTCAAGAAATGTATGACTGTTTGAAATGTGAAATCACGAATAATCCGTTGACAGATAATGACCAATATTAGTTAGGAAGTAGCTTGTCGAAAAATTGTATTGCACATGCCATTTCGCAAAGTAGATACCTACATTGTGAAGTCCCCGTGTAGGTGACCCGAGGAATTAACTGCACAGTTGTGCGCTCAGTGTTAATGTTAGTAATCGCCTTCTGCCTAAGAAGGTACTGGTGAATTCTTATGAATCTGAAAATCCCAAACAGGCCCGGTTTGTCTGACAATAGATAGTATCGTATACATGGTGTGTGAAATGTATTCTTATTATGACGCAGAACTGCGCATACATCCTTAACATTGTTTCACAACAAAGAATATATGATTTTACAAGGCATTATATACCGAAATTGGCGAGGACACCAGTGCCAATTTCACTGTTATGAATGCGGCTTGCTGTCGAGAATTCCAATGACAACGCACATTTTCACAGGAGAAAGTGTTCAATGGGGTTTGCACAGTTGATACGATTGGTAGTTAATCGCCAATGTGAGATAGCCACCTCAGAGAGAAACGAAATTTATTTTCGCTGGTAAGTTCAGGGCCTCCTGAAATGCATCTGAATTCCTCAGCCATATTATGCACACCGGGTTTATTGAGTCGACATCTAAGGTAACGTACAGATTCATAACAGAACTAACATTTCGTACCCTTTCGGTTTAACTGCATTTAGCGTCAACTGTTGGTATTGACCATCAATTACTTGATTGGCTTCAGGCATGCAGCACTTACCACTCTACAAAGTGCGAATCATGTACGGTTGCAGACGGCTTGAACATTTGATTCGAAAGCGTACGTCATGTACGGGATACGGTGTGCGGAGGACAGTAGGCTTACCAGCAATGAGATGGAGTGAAGGAGCTGCGAAAACCACCGCTTGGGCACACTGTCATCGCCCATTGACCAACGACGATGTTTTGTTCTATGAGCTTTACTGTTATAGAAAAACTGTCGTTCTGCAATCGATCAATGAAAAGTCCTGAAAGACCATGAGAACTAGAGCACGATAGAATTGATACACTCAACAGTGTGCCAGTCAACATTTTTGGTCACCACATTTTTACCGTACATGGTAAATTTCTGCTGGAGATAGACACGGTGCCGCTGACTCATAAATATCAGGACCAAAGAGAGTACCGAGTACAAAAATGAATGGTGACTATTCTTAACGGAAGTGCAAAGGGACGAGTGACACTTGTTTCAGTCGGTCGGTCTTTCTACAAAATAATCCAAAACAACACCTCTATCTAATTTTTATGCATTAATCGTCATATATGCCGGTATTGCGCAGTTACTCTGCCTGTGAAGAGCTGGAGGATATTTTCACTCTGACTGGAGGCTCAACGTCAAAACATCTATCGAATTCAGAAGATTGACAATACCCGACCGACCGTCTACCATTCCTAGCACGATAGACAGGTTGATGGAACAAATCGTTCAATTTCAAATTAAACATCACTCACAATTGATCGCAGCTGTCGCATTCCCATAGACTTTCCAGTCGGCCCCTTTCCAAAAGCGACAGCTGCGATCAATTGTGAGTGATGTTCAATTTGAAATTAACCAAATCCCCGACTACTAATCAGATATTGTTCAATCTTGTTGTTAAGCCGTTCTTGTACCGCACCCTGCTTAGTTAGAACCTGGTGATCCCAGTGTGTGTTGTATTACCGGAACTGCGCCTATGTATTCAGCGATCGTACAGTTCCACGATATTCCGTTACCTGTCTGCTTACTGCTAGTTGACAGCAGCCAATGGTGGCGGAATTCGCCTGTTACTCGGCCGGCGCCTCACGTCTAGGACACAGAATGGCGAGAATGCATTTACAGAATGCACGCTGACCTCAGAAATAGTATTACGATAGAAGCACGTTCGAGCCGCCGTTGGAACCTGACGACGAAATGTGGTTATACCAGAAGACGGTGATGCTGCGTTCCTTCAAAATAGTAAAGACGGTTGAAAGGGTTGTTTGTTGTGGATGCGTAACGTCCGGCTTTACCCGCGTGTTGAAAGGCCTTGAATCCGCGACCAACCTTGTCTGTGGTCGTCTAATATGTTTATCTGATAATAGAGATTGTCGAGAGGCAGAAGATTTAGAATATTGCTGGGAGGACGTTACCTCGAGTGGAAGGGGAAGGTGTGAGTCGGAGCTGAAATTCAGGCAACGCGCATCGCATATTTCATAGCGCAGACAAATATCACTTCTTTCCACATGTTCCAGCGTCAGTGATTCCCAAAGCAGAGTTTTTGGTTGAATGCAAACCAACTGACTGGGCACTTATCGGTGTCCGATGTTCTCGACGAAGTTTTTAATGAATTCCCATTCACTAACTTATTGGGCTTGATTAAATAAGAAGCGAATACAAAACGTCAGATTGAATATCATCAAAATGTGATGACAGTCTTTACACTTTGATAGACTTTCTGTCGTCCTCTCTGGATTGAATGCGGTGGGCTTGAGTTTTGATCTAGTCAGAAATCATCAATAGTAAACGTGAGTACCACTGCCGGGGTTAAAGCTCTAACTACGAGACTATTCATTAGTAGTACGAAATATAAAATGGTTACATTTTAGGATCTGAAGAGTTATTATGAAAAGTCGGTAGTGTCACTTGAAACGTGTTGTTTTTCTGTATTGCAAATTTTATCCAATGCGGTCAATAGCGACGAATAACCTTGAAAGTCATTCATTGGCGTTCAGCTTTCTCAAATGAAAACGTTTCATCAAGTTGGACAACAAATGACCTGACCACTGCACACACAACATATCAGTCCAAACACTCTTCATCTGAAAATTATGAAGTTGTTTGTCGCAAATGATGGATATATTTCGCTCACTAACACTCTGCCTCTTTACGTTGAGTTGTCAAATTCCATACGCAGTTTCCTCTCCCACAGGTCGTAAGTCTGACATTAAAATCCATGAAATCCAAAATCGAATCTTACAATGTAACAAGCTACCGGGCAGTCAGATCAATTTTATGTTTATATTAATCAATCGTTCATATATCATGAACAGTAGACAATGTTCAATTACTTTTCACCCTGCACTCTGCCCGTCATTTCCACTAAGATTTCTCTGTTTGGAACAAGCCAAGTTCATTATAAACAAAACTAACTTGTTTCGTTTAACCTAGTTTATGTTGCAATATGAACATTCGAGAGGTTCCTTGGAGCTTCTGCTTTTCCTTTAACCGCGAGAATGAGTGAGAATGCTTAAAATTAAATCCCACTGCAATATATTTCCTATTCCAGTCAACTCATTTCTAGCTATCAATCAATGTGGGCCCTCTCAGTTCTGTTCAATCAGAAACAATTCAACCGTATGGGTTCGATCATATTTTTGGAGTGCTGGTAAGCATTGAAATCTAGATCATTATATTATTGTTATTATACTGTTATTCATGTTATTGTGTATTATTATAATATCGTTATTGTTGTGTTTGCTGCCCACATTGGCGTATAAGAAGGTACACATCCCACAAAACCAAGAGGGATACGGTGTAGTTTAGCGAATCATTGTGGTACTTTACAGTAGTGTGTTTGGATTTCTTCAATAACTAATTTGCTAATTACAGCCGACTTTTCAGTTATTTTTGAAGCAATGGAAATTGTCAGCATAGCACACTTTGGTTCGTAACTTCTTATTTATACAGTTTCGTGGACTGACACTCTTGCGGGAAATACTCTCATGTTTGCATGGGAACGACCATATTGTTTCAGTCTAGTTTCTGTAAACTACCCGCATGTGTTTTCCTTTGAAATCCAGCGAAACCAAGCAAATCCTAATGTGAAATTGTGGAACTTTGACTTTTCAGTTAACTTGACCGATGCGACGTCCTTCACTCTCTGTCACAAAATAATTGGTTCGCAACAGTATCACGAATTGTGCACACATGACTATACGGTGCAATTAATGGATGACTTCGAGTTCACTTACCGCATAGAGATGAATATGCATATTGACCTTTCACGTGCGGTAAGAAATCGTTTTAGAATTGCAACAGTAAATCTTTACTCATCCTGACTGTTTTGAGTGTGATACAAACATTTAGAGCTGTGAACCTGATCACTTTGGTTGAATGAATACTTATTATCGCACAATTAACGATAAATGCGGTCAATCATCTTCAGTTGGCATAACGTCCCATAAACAGTCATGATGGTATTTTAAAACGTACAAAAATTGTTCACTCAGATCGGTTTTTAGTTTCGGAAACAGGTTTTTCACAATGATGGCGTCAGGTATTTTTTGCTGTTGATAAAAATAAACGATGGGATACTGGATCACGTCAACTTTAATGTTCGTGTTTCGTGTGCTATCTTAGGGCAGCATTCTCAAAAACCTTCATTGTTGAATGATAAATCGGGACGCCGTCAAGCCAATTCACCGATGAATGAATTGTAAACTGAATGATTTCATGTACTAAGTATACAGTAATGTCGACCAAAATGATTTTCACAAGTTACAATCTACGTACAAGTGATGCGGGTTTGATATCAATACATGTGCATGAGTGCCATTTTTACAGAGTAAACATTCTGTTTTCAGTTGGTTGGCCGCTGGTACACTCAATTGTCCAATTCAACGGGAGGTTTGTGGGCCTTCTCTTCTCTTATCGTCGCCATCAACGATTGAACAGCATGCGCGTGACTTGCTTACGTATCGCAATACTGGATGTATTCAGATTGGCTTATGAGATACATAATGCACTTTGAACTCGGCGTACATTTTGCTAGCGATAGTCTCAGATAAAATTCTGTGCACTCCATGTTGCTCTGTAATTGTTAAGTTTTGATTACCTTCCGCTGGAATAAAATGTTTGTCGAACTCGAGTTTATGACCACCGCGTCAAGCATGGCTCCTAGCTGGGACTAGTTTATTGCACTAGCTTATTTAGTTCCCCTGTATACCAGTGATCAGTGGTTTTTCAATACCTTGAAGCAGAAGATAGCCGAGAAGGCTTTGAAATTTAATGATTCACCACAGAATATACTAAGAGAAAAAAGATTGCCGTTTATTTCATCAATTATTAAGATGTATGACATGTATACGCAAGTTTGAAAGATATAGTAGTAGATAAAACGTGGTGTATATTACAGACTGAGGCTACCACTGATGAAGCTCGTAAAATCAGTCAAATCTGAGATAGGTGATCAAGAACGCTGTCGAACAGTATTGGGGAAAGATGATTCAAATCAATATGAATGACATGAGAATATGAATACAGCAGTGAACGAATGGTTTGATACAACGGCAATTAAGACAAACTTCTGGCGTGCCATTCACAATAACAACGCTGGTGATTCAGGACTTTGCCAAACAACTTCTAATCTAGGGACATCACAGCAAAACGTTCGTTTTCTACGTGAAGTGTGGTACACTAGTCACGAAGTGCGCCGCGTAAAAACGGGTTATCACATAGTACATGTGTGGTGAATGCTGATGAAATGCGATGCGTTTGCTAAGTCTATATGCAGTCAAGCATCAGAACAGATAGATACATTGTCAATCTCACTGAGTTCAATGTTTCGGTGTTGGGAATGGTTTTTATTCTTATTGCCTCAAATTGGAGATGATCCGGTCAATTTCACTATGCGTGCCGTGAGTCCTTTTCTCTCCACACTAATTTTTGGTGGTTATATTAATTCAGATTTCTGGGTACGTTCATATACAACTAATCAGCTGACATTGCAGAGCGGTTGGCCGACTTATTTATCTAAAAGAAACTGGAGGTAATCATTATTGAATTATCATTTCGAATATTGGTTGTCACGAATGAACAGATGATGTGAGGGCATTATTTTTGTGGGTCGGTCACTTTCTTCTAATTAACAGACACGCAAGTTAGAAAAATTTCTCATTTCGTTTACCTCATATAAGATGGTCAGCTTAATGTTTCGGAACCGCAGAAACCTGTTTCACTATGCGAAAGTGTTAATCTCGTGTGCAAAAATCATGGTGTAACTGTCAACAGAATACCTCTAACCTTCATTTAACAATGATGTTTTCGTGAGAGCTTACTAACAAACAAAAGTCAATTTATTTCAACGATGATAATCAGTCCAACTTCAGAGAAACTGAAACTTCAGTAAAGCCATAGCTCAAATCTAACAAGGGACAATAGGCATCAATCAAGCCATCATACCAATGCAGGAAAGACAGCAGAATAGTCGCAAGCTTTCGATGGCTATGACAAAACACCCCATAACTGTTGCCACGAACGTACTGGTTACCCATCAATCCTAAACGGACGGCGCATTCGCGGTGGCACGAATCGCAACGCCATCTAGTCACGACCTTCCCAACATCTAAAATCAACTTTACAGCAAAACGCTAACTAACATAACATCCTGGTATCTCAGCTGTGGACCACCGGGACTTCGCTTACCTGATCTCAATTGTCCATACAGCACCTGTTTCGGGATACGATCATCACCCATCCGACAGACATGACCCAGCCAACGAAGCTGATTCAAAATCAGCAGGACTTCTATCTCGTACATGTCCGCTCGCCGCAGTACCTCAGTGTTCGGAACTATATCAGACCACCGAATACCCAAGATACGTTTTAAACATTGCAAATGAAGTGGCTCAGATAGCGCACGTTTCGCTGATACAAGGTCCACATTTCACTACCGTACAGCAGCATATATAGTAAGGTAAAACGGTAGACAAATAGCTTAAGGTTCGGCTTCAGGCCGCCTTTACCACACAAAATATCAACTCGCGGTCCACGGACAGATCGGTGGACAGATTGCTGCCCAAGTGGCAGAAGTCTGTGCAGCTGCCGACAACACCTCCATAAACAGTGATTTGAGTTAACGGTGTACAGACAGCACCTCAGCCTGGAGAAGGCTGAAATAAAGCGAATGTCCCACCTGTGTTGATAACCAGTCCGCATTTGAATGCCGCGGTCGCAAAAGCCGTAGCTAGCCTCCGTAGTTCGTCATCGCTATGTGCAAACAGCGTGCTGTCATCTGCAAACAGGAGCATACGCATCACTGAAGTATGTCACCAGGTTTAGGTGCCGAAAGGTCGAATCTACAGTAGGCCTCCATCCGCCCAGGGTTCTACCTTAACATCGTCCTCCCCAGAGTCCTGGAAAGCAACTGTTAGCATGAGAGTCAAATATAAACTAAATAAGATGGAGCCACGACACAACCTTGCTTCACGCCAGCGACAATAGCAAAATCACCAGAGGTCGATCCACACGATTGCACCTTCGCCCTCATGTCGAAATGCAACAATATAATCAAATTGACGAACACACCTGAACATCCAAACTTACCAAACACCATCCACGGCGCCTCGCGGATCACGGAACCGAACGCCTTGGTGAAGTGGACGAAGAGGGCATAGAGGGGCTGGTTGCATTCCCGACAGTTCTCTGGAGGCTGTCGTGTAGGTCGTTCGCACTCCCATTCTCCCGGAATCCGCATTGCTGTTGAGGAACATTGGCCTCTAAGACATCCATATTCAGCCGAGTCAAAAGAATTCTGGCAAGCACTTTGCCTGCGCAGCTGAGCAGAATAATGCCTCGATAGCTGTCGGAGCATTGCTTGCTACACTTGCCAACAAACAAAGGTTCCATCACAGCATCCTTGAAATCTTGTAACATTACCTCATGCTCCCAGATGGGGTGAACCAGCCTAAGCAGTTCACGTTTCATCGCCAGCCCGCCATTCTTCAGGATTTTCCCTGGCAATCCATCTTCATTTGCAGCCTTCCCATTGCAAAGTTGACCAATCGCTCTCTGCGCTTCTAGTAAATCAGGAGCGAGAGCGACTGTAGGCCTGAGGGCCTCTTGTGGCAGGCTGTTCACGGTCACCCAATCAGTGGTAGAAGGATGATTCAGAAGGCTACGAAAGTGTTTGAGCCGGAATTTCATGATGTCCTTGGGTTGGTTGAACGAACAGCCGGTGTATACATCTACTAGTGCTTTAATAGACTCGATAGAGGGAGCGAATATTGCTTTGAGCGCAGACATGCAGATACACACACCCTCAAACATTCTGCCATTCCTATAGGTAGACTTCGCTGAAAAATCTAAAAAGCAGTTGGCAGCATTTTTACCGACAGCGCATGAGCGTTCACACAGAATGGGAACCAGTTAATGATATTATTATAACAGAGCCACAATAAAATGAACGCGCATATGTGTCCATTGTATTCAGTATGTAAGAGATAAACCGACGTAAAAATAATTCCGAGTACACCGGCATCTAACTGCGGAGGAAGAACTTAGCTGCAAGCACACTGAGAGCAGAAGCGTTCATCGAAACGTGTTTTTATATCGCTAGAAGGTTGCCCATTGCAAGATGTTCTTTTTTTAAACTTACAGTGATTTTATGGCCAAAATTTTCACTAACACTTCCGTTTAGGTAACCAGGATGAGGAGGTGTTGAACACATTTATGGTGTTCAGTTGTCAACCGAGAACACAAAACTTGGGTTTACTCCATGGAGGCAAAATTAGACTATCAGACGGTAAAAATATCCCTGTGCAGTCGGAGTTTGGCGTTGTAATTTTTATTGAAACTGCTTCTAGCAAGCAATGGTTGACAACCGAAAGACAATTTGATTGTGAGTGTTACCCGGTTGTAATTTCGAATATGATTTTGAATAAACTTTCTTGGCAAGTATCTGTAGACGAATTGCACCTCCTAAATATATTCATAACATCGGTGGTTCGTCTCTATAGGATATCAGTGCAGGCTGAATGGTCACATGGTTAGTCCGGAGACTGCTCCGCGGAAAATAGTCAAATAACCGCTTATCGCTTCAGTGTGTATCCATAGTCCTTCTCTCATAAGAGCACGTTTGGGCGGTCCCTCGCTTACTTGAGATCGCGCCTTGATTTGCTGTGTATCGATTCTCGAAGTTATGTGGTAACCGTTTTGGCCATGCCAACATATCATATAGTTTCTTGCACAAACTGCCGTCAATAGTTTTCGCACAAATTACTCAGTTACAAGTACATTTTAAACGAGTACCCTTCTGTATAACAGCATACCATCTGAATTCTGCGAGAGGTTATTTTTAAACCAAAACAAGTTGTGCTGTAACCCGGACCGGTTTATTTTCGTAACCTTCGGTATACTAGAATTGACTTTCGCCAGTGGCTTTCTACACCCACTGTACATTCCGTTCTGTTAGGGGTAAACAATTTGGTTTCATAGTTGTCTGGTCTACCGACTGCAGATATATTAAATCCATTTTCATCGTGCGCGTTTACTATTAGATGTATGAGAGGCACACTTCAAAAATCGAGCCGATCAACAAGACGAAGACAATTTTCCTCCAACGCAACATTGAAAATATAACAAAATGATCCACAAGACAACATTGACGAACAACTGTGCTCGGAAATTCTCAACCAGATCATCACCATTACATATGTTCTGTAAAATTGAATCAAAACAAGAAAACTCCTATTGGTCCGTGTGGCAGGGCGCATAATTCCAAGCAGCCGAGTTTGGCCATCCAAACAACGTGTCACTGGTGTTTGTGATGAGTGGTTTCGTGATCCGGTCACAATTATGTCACATAAGTCGAGGTCGACGTCAGTGGTGTGACCTTCCGCCACGGCAGCTGCAGCGTTTTCACAAACTTCTCTCACGAACAAAGTGACACATTGCGTAATTTTACAGCAACCAATCTCGCGGTGGCCAGCAATTGTTGTCTGACCAGCTTAAGGTGATTATCCGGAAGTTTGTAAACTATGCGAAAGGCCCGCCTCAGGTCAATCCGATGGTCCGTACCGGCAGTGTGCGCAGCTACCGGACTTTTAGTGGATTTGGTCAAATCGGTCCCTAACCATAGAGGATGGTGTGCATTTATTCGTTCGTACAACGCCTAATCGTCCAGGCACACGTTCCGCTGTACAGCAGCAGAAGAAGGAATACACAAGCATGGATTTATCGCGGACAGGCACTTTATCTTTCAGCCATTCACAGCCAGACCAACCAGTTGACCCCTACATCAGAGGCCAGTCTGGAGCACTTTAAATCAAATCTAATCGAATGTTGCTATCAATTTCCGGTAGACTTATTTGTTTCCTAAATGTCCAGCTGTAGCTGGACAAATTCAGGACTTATGAACTGATGAGAGTGACGAGATCACAAATATTGGCAGTTATATGTGTTTACAGATTTCTCCCTGTTAGGGATTATCTATTTCATTTGTGAATGGGTCAAACGACCAAATGTGCAAATAAATATCACAACACCTACGCTTGAAGAGTTTTTTTGCACTGTACGTTCGATGTGCGATTCAAGTTCAACGACGTGTAATACGATCGAATTGAGGGAGTTGAAATGGAATCTCCCCTGGGTTCTTTAACGACAGATGTCACCCTCGACTTCTGTGACATAATTGTAACCAGATCGCTTAACCACTCATCACAAGCACTAGTGACTCATTGTTTGAAAGGCTAAACCCGTTTGTTTGGAATCATATGCTTTACCATACCATGGTAGTTTTCTTGCTTTCGATTTACAGAACATATTTAATGGTGATGATCTGATGAAGAAATATCAGACGCAATTTTTCGTCACCGATGTTCTCTGGCTCATTGGGAATTTTCGCTAAGTGTTCCCAAAGTTTCAATTGATCATTGTGATGCAAGGCAATCCGTTGGACATTCCGACTTGTTCTGTACTTTTACCGTAATTCAACTGCAGTTGAAATTGTCACCCCTGACATTTGTCTTACGTTACTTTTTCTAGTATACAGTGATCTGATCAAATAATCCGGTGCATAGTCCTGTGAAAACGAAAAGCCTACTGGGAGTTACAATGGATATCAATTGCAATAGTTTATGGTAAATTTGGAAACTCGCAAAATGATGTCAACGATATTGTGTCCGGAGATAACCAATTGATGGAATAATGTTAGCGTATTTCAATAGAAACTACAAACATGTGTCATCAGAGGAACTAACAGAGGACAGTGCAATATCAAACATAATCAAAAAGAAAGTTTGTCCAAAGTTTCAATGCGCTTTATTCGTTATTCAGTAAGATGTACCATCTGCGTTTCGAATCATGTAACTTGAGTTCACACAAAGTGAATACCATGCCCGAAAATGTTTGGTAGTGTTGTTTGCTAACAACGCGACAGACATAAGGATTGCTTATTTGGAAAGTCAACACACTTGAAATCAACAACAAGCAAATATACTCACTTACATCAAACACTGATCCAAAGATGTCATGGTCACTATGGTTGTCCAACTCCAGTTCACCTACGGAAAACTTCCTGAAAACCAAGTCCCTTCATGTGTTTCCTCTACTTTTCACCTGTTGCATCAGTACACAGATGCATGCTCCAACCTGACTACTAAGCAATAATGTGAGTAGTATAACGCAAACGCTCATAATCACTTGTATGTATGACATTCATTTCTGAAGTCAATTCATAGAAGTAGCACCTCAATGTTCCCTTACACTAATGCGGTGTCCTGCTTAGATAACTAATTCTATCTCAGCAAGACACCCTTTGTTTAGGAGTGCAGGTGCCATGGCCCACCACCACCAACAAAAATAGTGAAACATCAATATTTGAAGCTGCATCGTAACAGTGGTACAGCCTTATCAAAACGCAGACACTAGTGACGACAAGTTGATTAATTGCATTGGTTTAATTGTTTCGTCTTGGCAAGCATGTTCTATATAGCTGGTAGATAACTATAACCGGAGGTGAGCTGGCGGCTTGAATTTCTGGCGTAGGGAAGAAATATTCATTATTGGGAATGCGCATTTGAAGAAGGCTCCAGACACCGTTCTAAATATTCATAAAAATATAGAAAAAGTCATCCTTGTGGATTGGAGGCTGAAATTTGCAATATCGCTGTCACGTATCCGCCTTGGGTGCGCCAGAAACATTAGCAAAGGGTGTGGGAGTTATCAAAAGTGCTGTGTGACGATTTACTGTCCAAGTGAGCTGCATATAAGCCGACACACTTGGCTTATTCCTTCCAATTGAGGTGTTTATTTTTCCTGAGCCATTTTCTTTAACCGATACTAGCAGCAATTGAATTTTGGGGAAATTTCTTGCATTGGTTCAGGAAAAGGTACTCAGATAGTCAGCCTGAAAGTTGACGGTTGCGGCAATAACAAGTGTTGCCTGGAGGTCGGTGCCGAGAGTATACAGTGTGATGGGCGTGCGAAGTGGTTCCACCGTCGGTGTAGCAAGCTCTCGAAATGGGCTTATGACTTGTATGTGGTTCATAAGAAGCTGCTTTGGGTTTGCGGGTCATGCATAGGTAAATTGCACGATTGTGCTTCTGTTGAGAACACCGGAGTTAACCGGGAGGAGGACGCTGGTAGTAGCACACCGCCTGTTCTACACGACGAGGTAGATGATAGCATAAGCGGAGTGAGGGGTAATGAACCGAATGTTCCTAATACTGAGGGGGAACGTGGCAACGTGGGGAACGGTTCTGATGGAGTCCAGGGTAAGAAATGGAGAAAGGCTGTTACAAAGCATGACCAATCGCAGGGTTCAGTCAATGAGTTAAAATATAAAACTGCTGAACTAAATGTCCCCGCCGTTAGCAAGATGAGTTGTAGAAAAGTGACTGTCATAAGAAGGGACATAGGCAATAAGCGGAGTGGAAAAGAAGACAAAATGGTGAGTAACCGGAAATCGGTCAAAGACCATGTAGAAGGAGGAAGAAAAAAACTTAAGAAACTGGAGGGGCTGGTTGAAGATATTTGTTTCAGGATGAAAGCCCAAGAACAAAGAGTTACGGAGGTCCATGACCAAGGTGAGCTTTTGGCCAAAGCTGTGTTGGGGCTGGAAACTAAAGGGGACTTAGCCTTTTGTAGAATTAGGAATGTCGTCATCAGAGGTATCACCGAGCCCATTAAAGAAGAAGGTAAAGCTAGAGAAAGAGCTATGAGGCTTCACCTGGTGAACCTACTAAGTCAGGTAAATATTCCTGAGCATGTAGCTGTTAAACGAGTAATGAGATTGGGTAATTCAAACAGTCCTAGGCCTAAGTTGGCTGAGTTCGCCAACCCCAAGCACCGAGATAGATTCCTGTCGGCAGCAGGACAAGTATGCACGGCCACACGAGGTCGAGTTTCGGTAACACCGGACGACTCGGCTGGGTGGAGGAATACTAACCGCCCTAATGGTAGTGGATCACCAATTGCGCCGCAAAAGTGCATTAAAGATTTGGTGCCACGGGTACGGTGAACACGCTTACTCGTGAGACAGAAGAATGGGGACACGGACGGAAAATTTACCCTCATTGTAAAAACAACTCAACGTAAAGAGCATGGGTCGTTTGGCTTGAAGCTAGGAGTGACTGGACAACCTCCAGCAAAAAACGGGGGGAGTCCTCAGGTGTAAATCCTGAGCCATGCGCCGCCCCTCGATTCAAGGAGGTTGGAACAAGGGGTGGTTGTAAAGTCCCTGAGAAGTCCCTTAGAGTACTGCATACTAATGCTGGTAGTCTGGGGGAACAAATGGAGTGAGCTCTCGG
>LUCH01001336.1:0-20091 GCA_013368495.1 Paragonimus heterotremus
TCGTTTACACAGTCTAGCCCTGAGAGAGTCAATACCTTATGACATTAAGGATCACTATACACAAGTACTGGTGAATGGTCAACATTTGTGTGTTCAACCTACAGACATAAGTAAGCAGTTCCTCCTCGTTCATAACCTACAGATGAGCCATCGATGCCATTATCCAGCTAATTGTTAAAATCGTTGACTGATGTATTGCTGTCTGTGACGATCATGATTATGATGATGATATCTGTTGCCCTGTCCTTTGCCGACTGTGTATATCGATAAATCACTTCGGATATCCAGTATCCTTACTGCTCATTAGTAATTAAATACCGCTCAACAAGTCAATGATTTCTGTGATTTCAACTTGTAGAGAAATCCTAGTCGGGGGGGTCAACGATTGGAGTTAACAGACAATAACCGTGTCTCCTCTCGAAGCGATCGGGCAACCTGATCATTACTCACAAGCGAATGTGATAGAGTGTTTACATATGATAATTCGGTCGTGCCTAATGTGAGGTCAGTGGCGCAGTAGTAAACACGGTTGCCTCATGAACAGTCCCGGCAATGGCAAGGATATGCACTATTGACGAGCACTAGTAAGTGCGAAACTCGAGTCTAGTGCTTCTTTTCGAAAGAGGCCGACTGGAATGTCTATGGGAATACGACATCTGCGATCAATTATGGGTGATGTTCAATCTGTATGAAAACCAATGTCCCCTACTGCTCATCAGCAAATAAGTTTCAGTGTACGAGGTTATAAAACGTCAGTGAAGTGTAGTCTTTGTTAAGGCACTTCATGCGGGTATTCAGACTTTGTGTTGCAACTCACGACTCACATCTTGAGCTATGTCAATAAAATTACTAAACTTTCAGCTAATATCAGAACGTTCTCAAATGCGTTGTAAGTGTAACTGTCGATCACATAAGGTCGATCCTATCACAGTGATTGCTCAGACAAAATGTAGAGCTAGATTCATTTAGCGTTTATAACAGAGTGTTGAATGAAATCCTCTGGCTGTCAACTTAGTAATCTGTAGGAAGTGCATTACGTACTTCATGTTGAATTCATGTAGTACAGTGAAACCACTGCTACCAACCGGCTTGCAAGAGACCCGACCTGGCACGTTGTGTTCGTCTAAACAAAATGTTATGTATCATGCCTCGTAAGCTAATGTCTGTGGAGTGACTGGTTGTGTGTCTCTGTGCTTACGATGACTTCTCTAACCTTTTCCACTGCCTAAGCGAGAAATATCTCTCTAGTCGGAACAACACGGTTGCTCATGGGGCCTTGGAAGAAGCATTTGGATCTGACAATTGCCGATGGATATTTAGTTTGACTTACTTTGAAAAAGAAGGAGAAGAATACAGCTTAGTGTAAACTGGGAATTATCTCGTTTCTCCCGTACATGTCATCAAAGGATTTTGACACCACATGCTAATAGATTTGTAATCTAACAACGATCCAACCTTATAAGGGTGATGACGTGCCTTGTCTAAAACGAAGGGTAGATGCTCATTGTAATTTCAATTAGCTAGCTATACGGAATGTCAGCACATTGTTGAAGGTATTATTTTCATCCAATATCTCACATGTGCCAACTGAACCCATTTTCTAGGAAGTCTGTCTCCTTACATGTGTGCTACAAAAAAGTATGTGGTTTTTGTTCCGCGGACAAGACTTACCGAATTGACCGGCCTATAGTCTGGATGTAAACCTTCCTGAAAATCTCTGAAGTATACTCGCTCAGCAAATATGTAGAAATGCTTGTATATACGGCCTTAAGTGTGGGATGAAGGCTGTCATAAGACGAGGGTAATGTGCTCTAAACCCAACCGTTCGTGAGTCTCTTGTCAAACTAACACCGAACCGTCATATGTAGATGCTCAAGAGGAGTTCGGAGGACATCCCGTTCTTGCTACTTCCTAGGGAAAGTATTTTATAATGGGCCTATAATTTTGCCAGTTAATTAATGTATGTTAGGCACTAAAATGTGTTCTCGAATTGAGCATCATAAATATTGACAAAACCATGTTATTTGGGGCATTTGTCGTAGGGTTTTCCTTTTCATATGATGGATCTTGTCTTCAGTGATCTTTGCTCAGTCGATTAGTGTCTCTTGACGGACACTCTCAAACCTGATTAGCCTTATCCTTCATAATGATTGAATAATTCCTGTGTAACCTCTAGTTTCTTGGTTACCCAAACGTTAGCGATCGTAACCTTTTCGTAGTAAACTTCCAAGCTAATTTACCCCCATGTTCAATGCTCAGTTGCATCGACTAAGGTACAGTCAACAATCCAGCCAAATGCTAGTTACAGTATGAGGCCGACTATGATTTTGGTTTTCATTAGCTGGCGGGCGTTTCAGAGCAATCGTCCTGTCGACTTCTGATTGAAATTTATGCGGTGATCGATTTGTGCGTCAATTCGAACGGTGTGTTTGTTTTCA
The DNA here is from genome assembly GCA_013368495.1 of Paragonimus heterotremus. NCBI lineage: Eukaryota > Metazoa > Platyhelminthes > Trematoda > Plagiorchiida > Troglotrematidae > Paragonimus > Paragonimus heterotremus. Next base: position 2,439 of record LUCH01001336.1, read on the forward strand.
GACACTCACTCGCCGTAGTCACTCTGCCCAATGTCAGGGTTCTTAGCTCATTGCAGGAGCTACTGCCCAAGGTTGTCGACCACCATTTATTCATTGGACCGTTAATGAACGATACCCGTTGCCGATCAGCAAAACTATTTCATTTTATCCTACCACGTCATGTGGCTATTCGGTGTTATTATGAGTACCATCCATTTGTATATAATAATGCTAGGCTGACGTATACATTAACCTAGTTCAACCAGTGATTATCACAATAAAACTGCTGATCTCTCGCTAATCGGTTTGTCTGATAACTATTTCTGTCACAGTTTTCCTGGAGTTGGTGAACTTCGATGTTTTGTAAGAGCTGTCGCTCAACCTCAGAAAACTGACCCTAGGTAACGAGTATTTGTGACAAGGAGTTGACAAACTCTATATTTTGGTTTCGCTAGGTTATTCACTGTTGAATCTAATGTGCACCATCGTCTGTCACTCAAGTCCACGTTTGATGAATAAATGAATGGAAGTCGTCAGATTATAACATGAAATGGAGATTACGATCACAGAACGTATTTTGTATGCTCAGTACATCTTAACCATAAGTATTTCACAAGGATCATCATATATTTAAGACACAAGGAAGGTTCTAGTCCGGCTGCGTTATTTCAGTGATATTCATCTTGAATGACTGCCTGCGAAACCACCCCAGACATTTCTGTGTCTGACTGAAGTCTGTTCGTTTCCAGCTAGCCACTAGTGACCGCTTGACTTCGACCTGTTGAAAATCAGTGTGCGACAGCCAAACAATGTAAAACTTATCTAAAGACCACTAGGATTATTTAATCTTGAAGATTACCAGCTCTCTTACTGTGTTAACTTGATTACAGTCGGACATGTCGTTACAAACCAGACTTGACGGACTCTCTATGTCTCTGCGTCCTACAGTGTGTCCCACAGGAAGTACTGCGACTGTGTACCAGGTTTTAGGGAAACAAAGGTGCTGCAGTTGCGACAGATGAATATCACATTGGTTAGTGTTCATGCTGGCGTTGATCTTCTCAACCTAAGCTTTTGTCCCTTACCAGGCTGCTCCCTCTTCGAGTTTGCTCTCACGCTTTCCCTCACCTCTGTTACTTACTACGATCTGCTGCCACAATAACATACGTTATGTGTGATAGTACGGAGCTTTTGAATTGCACACAAACAAATCAGAAGAGTGAAGGAAAGTCTTTTAAAAATATGAAGAAATTAGAAAAAAAATCGGATTTTGTAGGTTACAGAACAAAGCATATGTCCCTATCTTTCGTCAAGATTTATTGGTAATATAGCCGGACGTGGCGTGAATAACCGATGCCCTGAATTTGAACTGTGATGAACAGTTAGTAATTTAAACGTCTACCAAGTTAAAAATGAACCGAATGAACGTATATGCATTGAGTGGGAAGAATCAACATAAGTTATGTTCGACTGCTGCCTTCTCATTCGGATAGGCTTTTAAGTCTTCCCTTTCCGAAAAGTAAATATATACTCGAGTTTACTGTTGTCAGAGTACGTTAACAGTGACCAGAATGAAAAAGAAATGTTCTACTTTCTCAAATAGAACTAGTAACAAGACGAAGACAACATACTTTAGGGTGGCTGATTAGAGACTGCTATATCATTATCCCTATTGGTTTTGACATGAAAATCTCAAGGAATTACAGGTTAAGGATTAATGGGTGAACTTTGGTCGTCAAACCGAACGAGGTACTGCAAGCTCGGATGACAAATGTCAGATTAAATTTATAACCCAACATACAGTCAGAACTTAAGTAAGTATTTAAATAGGTCGAAAAATGACACAGAAAATCGGACTCGCCAGGTTGAAGCAGTAAATAGAAAGCCCAGTAACATTTGGAGTCGCACAAAAAGACGTGAGAAGCCGAACGTAGGTGATATAAGTGTAATTTTTGATTAAAAGAAGGTGCAACGTCAAAATATTCGACTATTCCACATCGTAATAGTGACAAGATTATTTTGTGTAGGCGATTAACACTTAATTGCACCATCAGTTGACAAGATTCTGACAAAAGAAGAAGTGTTATCCTTACAATGAATGGAAGATTAGGTTATAACTTGATTTTTACATTCGCGATTGCGGAGAACTAGTACTCTGGTGGTCTGAAATAAACGCAACTGCGCAACCGCATACGTTCGAGCCAGAGCAGACTTTAATTTGTGCTTTATGTCTTTGGCTAAATGGTCACCTTTGAATGGGAAGAATAAGAAAACATCCTTCTTTTGAGCTGTCAATATGGGCTCAGTGCTGTTTTTCACCGTATTATGTGCCCCGATGAATTTGTCGGGGTATCCATTTGCGAATGTAACTTGCCAAACTCTTCTGCCTTCCATGTTGTTTACCAGTTCACTTGCAGTTGCAGTGACGTTTACATAGGCAGAACAGGTCGACAACTATCTCAGCGAGTCGCCGAACACATTCCGAAATGGTTGAAACAACACATGACACACCAGCCTCAACCTGTTGCACTGACGGCTCGAAATCCAACGTCATCGATTGCTAAACACCTCATGACTACAGGTCATCAAGTTGACCCATTAAGCTCATTCAGGATACTGTTGCGCAATCGAAACCCGAAACCATTAGCTTTTTGTGAAGCGATGCTCATCCGAACTTACCAGCTGAGGTTGTGTGCACAAAAGTGGTTGAGGCAACCTATAGGGTTGCCATGGTCGTGATTACGTAATACTTGGTGTGCTTGTATGCGTGTCTAATCCCTGTCTGTCCTTATCTGTATGATGTATATAACTTGTATGTTTTACGTTTGCGACTGATGAGAGTAAATGAAATGTTAACATATCGCAATATATGTCTTCTTTCTGCTCTAATGAAGTGGTTAAAAGGAACCCAGTGTTTCAAATATTCAAAGATATACTGGTCTCTACCGATTTCAATGATCTCGCCCATTTTAGCTTACTAGTCATTTAATTTACATTATTTGTCACGCGATATTTCACTTAGACTTATCTCGTACATTTGAAAAAATATATACATAAGAGTCAATGGGTACTTCCGGCTTGATCGGCACAATGTTAGCGAACGAATCACGCACAACTTCGAAAAACAGGTAAACTCATTTGTTTGACCAGTTCAAAAATTCCAAGTTCAATATAGATTAGCTCGAAAAGCACGATTGCTGTAACATGTCGACTTTGGAATTCTGCACCAGATATTTTTCCTCATGACTGCTTATTTACTTGTCTGCTTGTAGTTCTTACGATTAAGCTAACGCATATGAACAGCTTCCAAAATAGAAGTGCTCTGAGAATCTGAAAGAACTGAACTGCCTTCATCATTTCTTAAAAAATGTATCCTGTCTCTTCCCCAATATGGCAAGCGACCATTTGGCACGCAGTCCCGTCTTCGCCACATTTACACGGTTTGGCCACAGTTAACCTTCATTTCAGCGCTTCTGTAATGTCACGTTCTCACAACAAGTTCTCTCACACGTGTCGTCAAACCTACCTGCGCCGAACATTTCTCTTCTGTCCCTCCGAGTCGCTCAACTTGTCTGTTTTTACGAGCACTGGTGTAAAAGATATTCAGTCGTGGTAATCCGTGTTGCACCGATCTGATATGTCGTTAACCACTTCATAAATTAGATTGAACATCATCCACAATTGATCACAGCTGTCGCATTCCCATAGATATTCCAGGCGGCCCCTTTCGAACAACAGAAGCACTAGACCCGAGTTTCGCACTCATTGGAGCTCGTCAGTAGTGTATATCCTTGTCATTACCAGGACTAGAACCACGACCACGCTGTTCATGAGACAACCGTGTTTACTGTGGTGCAGTCTAGCTCTAATGAGAGCGAAACTCGAGTCTAGTGCTTCTGCTGTTCGAAAGGGGCCGACTGGAAAATCTATGGGAATGCGACAGCTGCGACCAATTGTCAGTGATGTTCAATCTATATGAAAATCGAAATCCTCCCACTACTCATCAGTAATTTTTACCAATTCTGAATTTTTTTTCTGTCCCGGTTGTTAATGATCCGATGCGAACAACAAACAACGTTTATTTCGTTTTTTTTCGCCAACTCACTATTTGCTGATGAATGAAGAAATATCATTATTATTGCAGCGTATCGCGCTCTGCCCATATTGATTATTTCTTCATAATCTTGAACATGTCCGAAAATAGTCTTCGCAACGTTGTTAGTTGCTATACTTGTTGACATTAAAAAAACAACCTTCATACACGGCAGCTTGTTTGGCTGTTGCCACAGTTCAAGTATTGATGCATATTATTGTTCTTTCTTCTAAATTGTCTAAAGCCAACTATGCTCATATTTGCTGTTTTTGGTGAAACTACAACTCACTTAATCCACTGCTGTTTCCTTACTCCTGCTGTAGCAGTGTTGTATCTCGTCCGTGGCCTTACAACTAATTTCGATACGTTCTCAATATATACGTTGCAACAGTTAAACATTTACTATAATACAAAGCGTTATCAATATTTTAAAAGCTCTATTCTTTCTGCTTTTCATATATTTTATTTCAGACGTTTACTTTTTAACCCTGATAAATGCGAAGATGTATCTGTATGATTATTTGGGAATCGTTGTCTAATCGGTCGTTTTGTCATGTCTCAGCTGAAGCATGATTGTAGTCTAAGTACTTGTCGTAACTGAGCAAATTATTCAGGTATCTTTATTTATTCCTATGTAAAGTGACCGAAACTCAAATTGATTATACCTTTTTTTGTAAATTGACCGAAAACTTGATCAACTTTTCCGAAGTATTCGCCTTACTCATTACATGTTCTGCTGTATAGGGTTGAAAAGTATGATCAAGGTCCTATGATTCGGCGAATTCATCGTTCAGTCACGTGACCACATGTTATTCAAACATCTGACTGTCACAAAATTAATAACAATATTCACTCGGATGTTTCTAATGCGGTTTACTTAGTTATACTGTCATGTATGAATTTCATCTATTGTAATGTTGTTCAGTACATTCTTTTCCTCTGTGATGACTCCCATCATACCATATGCTATTCAATTTCTACATAAGAAACTAAAATCTCTATCCAAGTGTTACTTCTTTCTATTGTTTATCTTTTGTCTTAGATCAGAAAAATTACTTTTCATTTAAACGTTACCTCGTTAGTAACGTCGCACAACAGACTATACTGAACCTTCATGTTTCGAAATGGTTGAATCGTAAATTGACATCGCCTGGCTTGGATGTGTTGCTCGATGTGCATAACTGTAAAATATCCCAAAAAATCAATGAAAGCCGTCTGTAAAAATAGTCGCACTGTGACTGTCACCAGCGGTTGGGTCGTCCATAACCGGGTCCATACATATAAGTAATGTTAATCTCGGAATTTTTAATATCGGTCTACTGAAACCGCCATTTTAATGTTTACAACCCTACCAAATATTCGGTGTTATGTTTTAGATGTTTAGTCTGTCTACTTTTTAGGTTTAGTCTACTTGTAAATTCTGTTAACTGTTTCAGGTACTTTGTTGACCGAGGTTCCACTCCTGACCGATATTGCTAGGCTTTGTTATGACGACTTGGTATAACTCCTCAAACTTTGCAAGGTTTATCCTATGTTTGATGAAAATATCTTCGGATCCATTCTGGCTGATTACAGAGCTGTTTAAAGAGGAATGAGTTAGCATAAGAAAGTTTACATTGTATGCATTCACAGATGGAATTGATATGATTAAGCTGAGCATGGATTTCAGATGGTTTTGTGCGATGTCAAGGCCAGGGAATTGGTCGTTTTCTCATCTCCCTCACTTTTGATGAGCTGAGTATTCTGACTCGGTAAGTGATCCAGAAATCTACATTTCTCTTTCACGACTAGCAGATATACTTTTATTCAAAACTCCACTCCGCTTATTGGCCAATAGTACCCACTTGCCCCAAAATTATCAGACTAAATAAAAGATGCGCACAAGAAGTTTATCCATCGCGGAGATTACGCACATTGTTCAAACAGATTGACATGGTCAACCCATTACGTTGCGCATTTTGCTGACCGTGTGGCGCCATTTCCTTAAAAAAAGCAGCCAATCAAAATGGCTCGAAGTTGACCAATGCTTTAGACTTTTGGGCTGCTGCTAACAATCTTCCTCAAAACAACTGATTATCTCAGTAGTTTGTGTTAAGCAGACGTATTGTTTCCAAGCTATGTCAATTGTGAACTGATCAGTACGCAATTTTTTGTGTTAAACCTAAGGCCACTGGTTTCTGTATTAAATCACTAAGCCACTAAACGACAGGGTTGAAATTATTAGATGTTCGGACTATTATCTGTGACGAATAAGTTGTGGACTCGATTCTCCGTCATTTGTGGTGTTGATGAAACCCAAGTCGAAGCACCACTACAGTGATGGTCATTGTGATCTAGTGTTTGCAGGTAGTAACCTATTCACTGTTCTACGACCGACCGATAGACTTTTCAGTTCACCGGCAAGACAGAAAGAACGTGTGTCAGTAAGTCTGCAAGTTGAATTGGCTTAGCAACACTTGATGAACACTTTTGAACATAGCATTTTCTCACAGGATGATCAGTACATGTGAATTGGATGGAAATCAACCCACAGTACGTTGAGGACACTGCAAACAACAAAACAACACACGAATTGGAAGGTCATTAAAATGAATTGCGCACATACTGCCATGTTGTCTGCACTACAGCACGTCCCGGAAGAATGTTAGTTTTCGACTAATTACACTGATAGAAGTACGAGCTACATGATCCATTAAGACAAATGAGTTTGAGTGTGTATGCTGTGACGTTGGAACCTGTACATGAAATGAAGTGGTGACCGAGAAGTATCTCATTTGAAGCACGTACGTGCTGTAAGTGGCAGAAATACAACAGCCTAAGTTTTTTCAAGACACTTGAAAACGATCCAACTAACGTTTACGGCTGATGAGAGTAAACTAAATGTTAACATATCGCAACGTATGTCTTTTTTCTACGCTGATGAAGTTATTAAAGTGAACCTATTTTTTCAAGTAACGGATAATATTAAGTAGGAAAATGATAGTCTCACAAAACGTCTACACACCCCGTCACTCTTTCTAAGTAGCTCACAATTGTCTAATACATTGCCTACGTGCTATCTCCCCTAATGTATTTCTGGTTACGTAACACTTCATAAAATTATTTGGTTGTTTTGTAGAAGGCATAGTTCGTCCTAGATCAATACACAGATAAAAATGCCTCTCGGCAGTGTTCATAAATTTTAGGCAAGGTTGCCGGATTTACTTATAAGTGGCATCAGCATAATGCCGCACAATCGTGTGTTGTCCTGATTTGTGCGCGCTCTTTCCCAACTGTTTCATAATCTAACCCGTTTTCACTCTGCTAAGTTTAACCAGCACGGTAACCGTATATCACTCTCTGCAATACGTTGGGAAGTTGCGTGTCCGGAACATGGTCTATAAACAAGACATACACCGGCAACGCCACATAGAACAAAAAGCGCCTTAGATTGTATATAGACAGATCGCCAGTTCACTAAACTGTCAACTCGAGAAACGGGTTCACTAACGGTTCTTTTGGGATGAAGTAGTGTCACCGGCTATCAGGACTCCATCTGGCACTTCAAGCAACACGTACTGTGACGACTCGGTTATTTGATCACTGGTGTTAGGTATAGATGAGTGGGGACTTTGGGATAGACGTACATACAAATGGCAACAGGGAATTGGGTACAGCCAAAGTATTTGTTTATGGGGCTCCAAAGTGATTGTCGAACAAATACACAGACATCTCAAATTCAAGCACATCGGCTGTGAACCGATGACGTGATCCACGGGCGCGTTTAACAAATAGGCACTGTGAATAACTCCAAAATGATTGGCAGTTCGTGATAGCTTTCAAGCTTTTGGCGTTCTGCAGAATAGAACACACATCTCAAGCAAGCGAACAAGGTTGTTTTCACAACACTGTTGTCCCTCGTAAACTTCGGAGAAAAGACTGTTATTGAAATATAATTTCCCGACATTCAGTGAACTGTTCTTTGCAACTTGTCCCAACTCTAATTGCAATCGTCCGTGGAGGTCCTGTCAACTTGAGTCGGGCTCGAGGAGAAGTGTTTTTTATAACATGATGATACAAAAATCCCAATATTTTAACTGTAACATTATGATCTGGTCTGTATTTGTAAAAGTACAACCAGGACAAATTAGGTTGACCTGAAGGAGGATTGGAATGTTAGATGAGGCGGATCGTCAGTAGAGTCCATCCATATTTTCCTCGCATATTAACACTTACTTTATTGATTGAACATCACTCCCAGTTGAGCACAGCTGTCGCATTCCCATAGACATTCCAATCGACCCCTTTCGAACAGCAGAAACATTAGACTTGAGTTTCGCTCTCATTGGAGCTCGTCAGTAGTGCATATCCTTGCCACTATCGACACCAACTCCGAACACAGGTGAGGTCAATGGCGCAGTGGTCAACACGGTTGCCTCATGAAGGTGTGGTCGGAGTTCTAATCCAGGCGGTGACAGGGATATGCACTAATGACGAGCTCTAATGAGAGCGAAACTCGAGTCTAGTGTTTCTTTTCGAAAGGGGATGACAGGAAAGTCTATGGGAATACGATGGCTGTGATCAGTTGTAGGTGATATTTAATTTATATGAAAACCAGAATTTCTTACTAGTCATCAGTAATTACTTTATTATTTCATTGAACGATGCGTGGTAAACTGAGGCGAGACGTCACAAAAGCCACTGTAAGCTGCGTGAGCCACGCCAGATCATTAAAATTCGAAATGGCCTGCAAACATTCTTGTGTGAACCGTTTTCTCACAGATTCAGAGTATTTTAGCCAAACTACAGTACGATGAGTTACTTGTATTCAACTTCAGGCGAATCTTCTATCCAAAATTGTGAGTCTTAGGTTGGCCATAACACCATGCAGTAATGACATCCGGTGAGCTTACTATCATAGGTGACACAGCAGACGTGTTTTCCATTTGCTTGAATTTGACCGATCCCTCATCCCAAATCATTTTAATCTGAGCCTCAAGTTTCATGTCACCAGTAGTGACTCAAACTGGGAACGACGTGGTCACTACTGTCGACTCCGTACGCTATGTATTTTATCTAAAACTTGATCAACTTGATCAGCGGAAGTTCAAAGTGATACGAGTGGTGTTCTCGTTGATCGATTATACTATTATTATCTTGTAACCTACGGTCATTCGAAGGCGGACAGTTGTTACGGTATGTGTTCTTAAAATGAGATTTTGTACGGTCATGCGCCAGTCGTGGCATCACAACCCTCGATGGTGTCACTTAGTTTATGGTCACTTCAAGTCTTCGTATATGCCAAGAGATGAAAATTCATTTACCAGTGTCACATGTTCTATGTTAGTAAAAACTCATTATGTATGTATACATATCACCTATATTGATTCAGTCAAAAGTGAAACCACACAATTATGAATTTCACGTCGTTGAATCAGTGTAGCAAAACGTTTGTCTTTTCCTACTCTCCACTGTTCAGCCGGCTCTATGGTAGTAGGTTCATGATTGAATTAACTTCATTCTAAAAAGGGATTGATTATCCATAGCACTCTTGGGCACGAGGGTACAAAAGCTGATGAGATTGGACAGTGGTTGAGTTAAGTATGAGACTAGAATATGTCTCTTACCACAAACGATTTTGTGTGCGCGCTGTTTACATGCCTTTAAGTACGAGTCGACAGTAACGTCTACACCATATATTCATGTACTGCCATCATAGCGGACCAGCTAATTCGAGGATGTGTTCAGCGACTCGAAGTCTTTTTACTAACCATTAGGAAAGTCTAAAAGATCACAGTATAACAAATGATGAGTCACAGAGAAGTTAACTCTTGGTCTGAGGTAAACAGTCGAGAAAAAAACTAATTTAAGCGAACTGCATAACAAACGAGTTTCCTGACAGTTGTAAAAATATCATTTAAACAGATAGACCAGCTCATATTGTGTTAGGAATTTACTCTCAGATATTTTTATCCTAACCCTCTGGAAATTGGCAGACCCGTAATCGATTACTCCAGTTATCGCTTATGACAACTGTCACTCACAAACGAAACCTAAGAAAAATCACATTTCGATGTATGAATAAACATACGATCTTTTGACCGTTTATTCAGAATAGATAAACCTTGCTGCAACGAAAATGTGTCAGAAATGTCAGGAACAACTTCGCCTGCATAACTGGAAAGCGGCGCTCTTTTTAATGAAAGTATTTTACTTATGTAAGTTGATGGTCAAAAAGATGATAAAATAGACCCATGTTTGAAAATATGGACGGAATCATCTAACAGATCAACAGAGCCCAGTTGCCCACAAAACAGAAACATACAAACGTTTATAAAAGAAGCTTCGCAGATCATCTGAGCACCAAACAATAGATAGAAGGTAAGTCTGTATGAACTGGATTAAGAATCACCGGATCAAATGCATGCTTGCCAAGATGGGCACTGTTCAGGTAGTACTACGATTTTACCATTGGTCACTTGTATGAGACTTGTGATTATGCGGCAGACATTTTTTCTCGATCATGAACAAAAAAACTCATTTAAGTAACATTTGAAGCAAAACAAAATGAAGGAAACGGTTAACACTAGTGAGTTTACAATATCCAAAGAAAATCCTCCGAAAACTGCACGAAGTGAAACGAAAGCGTTCGTACAAACGCTAATCGTGAAAAGTTGAAATCAATCGTTGTCTGATGGAAAATTGTAGTCCTCAACAGTGTCGGGGCAATAATTTGGCGGTATGATATTGCAGGTTTGAGCCGGTTGATTATTGTAAGACAAACAAGATGTAAACTATTGGCAATATATCACGAATTGACACGTATCAAATGTACCAGAAATCGAAACATAGTAAAACAAACAATACAACCTGAAATTAGTGAATGGTGCCAAAATTTACATACTGCTTTATCAATTTTCTCCTCTACTTATTCACAACAAGAGCTCATCAAACCAATTTCCGTTTCTAGAAACGGCGAACTATGAACGTTAAGCATGTCCCCCACCCACAGTGGCCTCATCATCAAGAAACATTTTATCGTGTCGATTGAATGCACTGGAATTCTAGAACCAATGGTATCTACATTCACAGCTAACCTGATGGGGCATATCCTGTTCAGCTACACTGTACTGATGAGCATACTGAGGGATCAAGATCCATCCTTTAGAAGCTGACACAGCAGCTAGATATCAAGTGCACTCAACTGGCACTACGTCAACCTTTGGACTGGCTGTACTTAAAAGTCGAAATACTGCAGGATAGTTGAGATTCAGAGGGAACGCTAGATGCCTGTTTTGTGTTGGTGTCCTATCCGGCATTCCCGAATAGCAGTTGGTACCCTGTTGACTTCCTCAGTTCCTACTTTTTTGAGACACTAGTAGATCTTCAGCATAACAAATTAGCTGAAGGAATGGCTGTCAAAGAAGGGATAATCAACAGCTGATTGCTTCAGATGTGCACGCGAACAAATAGCCAACGACTTGGTAGGATTATGATGCTCAACTTGAAAGAAAGGATAAAATATCGGATTTTCTTGAACAGTCGGTGGGCACCAGAGTTAAACAAAAATTACCAGCCAAATTGAAGTATCAATATGTAATAATTTCAAGACAAGGTATAATGTACAGGATTGTGTAGAACCACAATGTGAAATGAGTGCATGGAGAGGAACATTTGGTATTACTGCGCGACATGAATGGACCAGAAACAACAAAAGTAATGCTGATTGCCAATGTCCAGCAGACTGACACTTGACAACGACGGTCGAGAATATGTGCACAGGTTGCGTGGAACACTTAAACACAAAAATTAGCCCTGTGAAACTGGCAACAGATGTAGCAGTGCGTTAGGCATCCTTGAAGGTTTGTCGTGACATGTTATTTTCTACTCTGTACTTAATACCTGGCAATAAACAATTGCTTATTCAAAGCGTGTTTTACAGGTATAACATTGTTAATCAGCTATCAGTGTGAGGTGATGTAATTTGGAACGACTGAATGTTGCAGAATAATACATTGGTTTACCGTATGTTCTTTTATTTAATGATACCTAGAAACCGACTAAATTTCCGTATTTCATTAAATGTGTGTAATCCTGGAGTACGCAATTTAACGCGGAAGAAGTTAATATAGTTGACACATCTGTCAGGTTAGTGTTTGTCATAAGTAGGTCAAACTGCTCAATCTAACAGTAACGTTGATGCTGCCTGTCGTAGATAACATCGAACAGCAATGTCGTTAAAATTAAACCTTATCACATGAACAATAGGAATCATGTACAATGAAAGGATGATTTGTAACGAAAAGCTAAGTCACATTTCCGATAATCATGCCTTAGTTTCAAGCAGCCCGTGAAGTATTGATGTATTATCTAGGTACCAGCTGATCTGGTGTGTCTGGGAAATCCCACAGTTGTGTAGCTGTCATGTAGAATACGCAGTGCATCTAACGCAAACTTACCGGAAAAGTGTACTGTAACAAGACCCATCAATTCAGCGCAAAGTGTTTTGCTGCAATAATAGACTGTTATGTAAAAAACAATTCCCTACTTGGTAGATAAACAGTCTTACTTAGTGTACGGTCCTCTAGGCACGTATTTCTTACGGCGATTTAGCTTTATGTGCCGCTTCTTTACCGGCAGAACCAGATGCCACTTTATGGTGGTGAAACGGAAATGTTTTTTTTTGTACACGCATAAACAGGGCACTTTGGTAAATCTGAGTAATCAAGCAGTGCTGTCGCTCTGCCGTCATAATTTGATGTAAGGACACTGTCAGATATTCTGTTTTTGATAGTCAGTCAAGTAGACTCGCAACCTAAGCGTACTTCACAAAAGTACCTCCAGTTATTTCTAATAAACAAATGATATTTTAATCTTGTGAACTGAACTGGTCCATCTAATCAAACGATATTCTGTATACAGTGGATGGATACAGTGAATGCTTTCTGACCTGGCTGTGCAAACTAAGTCAAAAGCACTTGCGGTTTTCCATTTGAAAAATAATTTTTAGGCCTTCAGTCTACTTACAGCTTCAGCCGTAATCCTCATTCACACACACACACTATTATTATTATTATTATTATTATTATTATTATTATTATTACCGTAGCTACAATCACAGCGCCGATAATGGACTCAATGAATATGAACCTTTGAAAATGCCCCATGAAAGTTTCGTAGATATTTCAAGAATACAAACTCTGTTTGTGTCGAAGTCCAGATGAGTAAGAAATAATGGCAGCGGATACAGGTTAAGAATGGAGCAGTCGGTTGCAGAAAACTGTTTGTATCTAGATCTATCCAGAGTTATAAACATACATGAAGGGTGGATTGAATCGGTGGCAACTTTGAAAAACCGCAACATGGTTAGGAACGATAAAACTGATGAAATGTTCACTGAAATCCGCTGCTATAGCATTAAAGGCCACACAAAATTACCGTGTAGTTCGGATGATACGTTGGCTCAGATGTATCTTAGTTGACTGCCAGCTACAGATCATGAAACTTCGTTGATGAAAGTGAAGAAAATGTCAGAAGACTAAAATTGGAATTAACGGAAACATCTTTTTCGGTCTTATTGTGAATATACTATTTACTTCAACAAACTATGTTGAGAGCAAGCTGAGATTGCGACAATATTCCTGCAGATACTTTTAAGCCGCTGGACAACTGGGTACACACAACAATATTAGAAGTAAATTTGTATAGATGTTATAATCCTCTAATGTTTATGAATACATTTTATTTGTGACGACATGACCGAATGTAAAACCACTTCGCTTGAACGAACTTTATTTAATAACAACAGATGCCCTGTACATTAAACTGTCTACCTAAATGTAGTTGATAAAATGATTTTGTACACATTCATTCAAAGTCAATATTGGTCGGAATAAGTAAAAACACCTTTCAGTAAGATTATTTCAATATGGTTCAGTCACAGTCATGTCAGAGTTAGTCGTGTTAAGACTACAAGGTTATCTAGCGTAGTATTCATTTAGTTCAAGCTGCCACGTCAACTGGTTGATTCGACAACTTGGGTTGATTGTTTAGAAATGGCTTTTGGAAGCAATGTTTATATCATTCCGTACTTGTCTCAGAGCATGCTCTGAATAGACAGTCGAGCTGTAGATTTCATGTACACATTCAAGTCAAGAGCCTCCGGGAGTGCATAGATGTAGTAAAGATCCGAATTGAGCATAGAATATCCTAAAATACGAGTTCATTGGAAAATTGGCTAATTATTCCTTGGGTGCGACCTGCTTATTGTCGTCTCGTAAAGCTAAAAGTTGAGTCTTGTTTATTTGGCCTTACCGGTTGACACAAAAACTTTAAAATGGGACGACAGATTTGGACTGTTAACAAATATTGTCAGTCCACCCAAACTGAATGACATTCAAAATGATGAATTTGCTTTTATCTCTGATCTACTTATTAAAACCTACTTCAGTAATTTCGAACGGTATCTCAACTTCATCTTTATGCGACTGGCTTACCCACATCCAATGTTGAGCAAGCTCACGTCTTTTGTTTATCTCTTCAACTGCACGAGAATATTGTGTCACTGCCAGAAGTGCCACAGATTGAAAAACACACTCCGGTCTTGAATGTACAGAGGACGATCGGTTCTTCACTATCGCCATCGTCTGCGTTACGGTTCCACGGATGAACACGATTTGAATCTGCGCAAAGAATTCTTGCTCAATGTGAGTGTATGTAGAAACATTGGCTAACCTTGGAGACTTACCCAGCACATGAGTTCTGCAACGTACACATTAGGTCATTGTGCTTGTCAATCACCAAATGAATTTGTGCTCCGTCTGCTGTTCGTGTATTGACACCAGATCGAAAGACATGATAATTTCAATATACGCAAAAAAGTGTTTCTTAGGAAACGTTACATTTCACCATTCTGAAGAAAAACTTATGGTAGTACGTCAAATATAGCTGTGGAGAGGAGAGGAAGCGTAAAACAATCCCACTAGAGATGTCGAAGTGTATCAGTGTGACACTAAAAACTGTAGACATCTTAGATAGACCACACAAAACAGACAATCCAAGAACGCGTGTCTGTCTACAAAACAAAATACTATGTATTTGTTCGAATAGATCGCAGCATTCAAGCAATTGGCGAAGAGTAACGGTTCAGTCAAAGTATTCACGACCTAAAACCAAATCTTGCTAACTCATCGTAGCACATCACATCATTTTTGCTATTCTGAGGAACAGAGTGACAGTAATAGATTAGGCCAGGCCATTATAAGATATGCCCTGGTGATTATTGTATAAAATTTAGAAGTCTTCTAAAGAGGAAAATGACATTTAGCTCTATTCCACGTCAGCCCTCATCATGTGATTTTATACAGCAGAGTATAGGACGCTAGTAGGCGGAGCGGTTTTGTGTGTACACAGGGAATTTCTACGAGTAAGAAACACAAGGCGTATTCCTCTTCCGAGTGACCAATTGTGAAGCCAAACTGTACTTTATTTATTGACAAGTGACCCTGTCATTTGAATGACTGGTTAGAATAACAATATTAATCTTTGTTGCTTAACACAGATACTCACAAAGTTAGTTGATAAGAAGATTATCTGGTAAAACGAAACCAGAATTAACAATCGCAACATCTTTAGCGTCCTGCAACTTTCTTAAACTAAAAGATAAAGTAACTGTGATGTATACAACAACAGAAACTCTGGTTTTGTTTCTTAAGGCCATATCGATATCGGCGTAGCAGTCTTTTGATAATGCAGTGTCTCCGATGAGACTCCATTTGACATTTACTAAGTTTTTTACTTTTACCAGGAGCGCTTATGATAAATTTTAGTGTTTAGGTGTCATTGTGAATGTATTGGACAATGTACAACAGTCTTATTCTCTTCAATTTAAACAGGATATTTTACGGCTACCTGCGAGCAGATTGAACCATAACAATCGAGACCTATTAAGTATGGGAGCTTGTCTAATATCTTGGTTGGTATGTCATTCAGTTGTGATCTAACCGCTCAGGTGCACGATTCTTTCTTGCGTTCGTTGGGAATTAAAAACCAGTGCATGCTTCGTTCTCATTTATCCAAGATGCGACGCATTCTCCGCTCTTCTTAGAGCCATTGGTCGTTTGGATAAAATACTTAGATTCCTCCTAATTGATTTGTTGATTTTGGTCAACCTTTCTAATATCTACGACAATGCAACCAATGTCTCACCAGTGTAATGTTTGCTCAAAACATTGATTTTTCCACTTCCCTTGGCTAGTAAAATATGTGGTAACGGAAGACGGAGGCTGTAACAGAAAGCAGCTATTTAAGGCAAGTTCTACAGGTGAAATTTCGTAACATGTATTCTGCAGAGACATTTCGATCGATCCCTTAAGTTACGATACACAGATTTTGTTCGTTTGTTTTTAACTAGTGATGGCCCATTCGAACATGACTGGTTCTGTGTGCTATTCCCATTTCAGCTGATGACTCATTCCTATGTTACGCTTATTTAAGTTGATGTATGGTAATTGTTCATAGTCCGTTTATCGTAACCGAAGAGATCGATCGAAGTGTCTCTGCAGAGTACATCTCACGTAATTCTATTTGCGTGTTCTAAATTTACCCGGGGACATAAATGTTTTAAATTTCTACAGGTGGGTTTAAGATCTTGCTCTCTTATAGCTAACCAAAATCAACATAAATAATCTGAGCTTCACAATTTGTTTTCATTCTGTAAAGAACGCATTAGTAAAACATTGCGGAGTCAGAGGCCAACGCGGTTGATCCTTCAAGTTGGATAATTTGTTTGTATCTTGTGTTAAGTCTGTAGTACAATGGTCAGTATGATGATCATCTCAGATGTTGGGATTGGGTTCAAGCCCTGATTGTGGTAAGAATATATTTTAACGATAGGTTCTGCAAAAACGAATCTCGAGTCTGTGTCGTTTCATCGAACGGTACTGGTTGCAGAATCTCTCGGAATACAAAAATTCCAATCACATTTAGATAGCATCCCTCTCATGACATGCAAATATTCGACCACCCATCAGTTCTTTGCACAGTGGCTGCAGTAGTCTGAAGTCAAATATTATTTAAAACACAATTTTTCGAATGAGTATCCTATGATTTATTCTGAATATGTTTTAGATAAACGAACTTATGAGGCATGAATTGAGAATAAATTTCGCGAACATTCCCATTGAATCATAAAACAGTAGACGTGGCGAACAATTGTTTTCGATAATTCATCATCAGGTCAATACAATTATATAGATTCAGCAAAATCAAAAACAGTGCGTACACAAGACAAAGAGGTTTAGCAAAATGTCATTGGATCAAGCAGAACGTTTCAAAATATTCAGGCCTACATAGGTCAGTCACTCAGGGAGCAAACCACCAATCATTAACACTAATGATTTGCTCCCTGAGTGACTGACCTATGTAGGCCTGAATATTTTGAAACGTTCTGCTTGATCCAATGACATTTTGCTAAACCTCTCTGTCTTGTGTACGCACTGTTTTTGATTTTGCTGAATCTATATAATAGTATTGACCTGATGATGAATTATCGAAAACAATTGTTCGCCAAGTCTACTGTTCTATGATTCAGTGGGAACTTTC